>SJYV01013295.1:3776649-3834965 GCA_006410875.1 Neotragus pygmaeus | reverse complement strand
TGACACTGTTTCCACTGTTTCCCCATCTATTTCCCATGAAGTGATGGGACCAGTTGCCATGATTTTCATTTTCTGAATGTTGAACTTTAAGCCAACTTTTTCACTCCCCTCTTTCACTTTCATCAAGAGGCTTTTTAGCTCCTCTTCACTTTCTGCCATAAGGGTGGTGTCATCTGCATATCTGAGGTGATTGATATTTCTCCCGGCAATCTTGATTCCAGCTTGTGTTTCTTCCAGTCCAGCGTTTCTCATGATGTACTCTGCATATAAGTTTAATAAGCAGGGTGACAATACACAGCCTTGACGTACTCCTTTTCCTATTTGGAACCAGTCTGTGGTTCCATATCCAGTTCTAACTATTGCTTCCTGACCTGCATACAGGTTTCTCCTGAGGCAGGTTAGGTGGTCTGGTATTCCCATCTCTTGAAGAATTTTCCAGTTAATTGTGATCCATGCAGTCAGAGGCTTTGGCATAGTCAATAAAGCAGAAATAGATATTTTCCTGGAATTCTCTTGCTTTTTCGATGATCCAAAAACCATCCCAATAAGCGTCACCCTGCTTATTGTGGATGTTGGCAATTTGATCTGTGATTCTTCTGCCTTTTCTAAAACCAGCTCGTTCATCTGGAAGTTCATGGTTCACGTACTGCTGAAGCCTGGCTAAGGACACTTATTATCCAAACATTGTAGCAACTTTTAAAGCATTGCTATATTCTGTCAATTCTAAATTGAATAAGTTAGGGAGTTAAAAAAAAGATGTTATTTTTCTTGACCAAAATACCAACAAAGGGGAAAGTGGCAGAGAGAATATTAGTTGTTCAATATCCCTGTCATAGCCAACTTTCCTTTTACGATGAAAGATTAATCCTGTAGCAAATGTAAAGGATGTGGGATCCCCATGACCTGAAAGACCTGTTTATAATTCTGAATGTCAAACTAACATATGTATTTACCTCTCTTTCAACAAAAACCATATCCTTGAAAGGTAATAAATAACAGAAATTTTTATGTACCAAAATTTACCAAATTTTGTTGTAGATGTAAAACATTTTTTTAAAAAGCCTTTGAATACTTTCATAAAATGAATATTCAAAGATCACTGTTAGAAAAATTTGGTCTTCTATAGTACTTTTTCAAGTTCAAAGGTAACTAAATGCAAATTTTGTTTAGGTGAAAGTAAGCATTACCTTAATTTTAAAATGAAGGCCTTAGTCAAAGATCTTTCAAATGTTGAATATTATAAAGAACAAGCAAAGTGTTTTTTTCAATAGCTAGGCTTAGAGATGTATTGCATACAAAATTGGCTTATGAATAAACAATTATGTTTATTGTGACAAATATAGCATTTTAAAAATATTTCTTCCCAGATTTAACATTAGCAGGGTAAACTTCACAGCAGCTCTAGTTTCAAACATGTAAGTTAACCTTTTAATTACATTGTTTCTTCAGTCATTCATCAAGTCTTTTATTATTAAGTTCCTGCTTACTCTGTGGTGGGGCTTACAGTTGTGAATAAGATAGACTTAGTCCATAAGTCCTTCATATTTACCTGTAGATTAAAATCCTGTGCAATATCTTCTTAAAGTCTGAATATATTATCAGTTTATTAAAAAGATTTATTGTTCAATTCCACATGAGATGGTGTGATAAACCCACATGTTTGTTTATACATATTTATTAACTTATACATAGATACATACATGTATTGGCATGTTGGGATTTAATTTACAGAGCGTAACTCTGGAGTTAAGTTACCTGAATTTGAATTCTCCATCTGCTGCTTACATGTGATCTTAATGAGTTAATACTGTCAACATGCCTGATAGAGTTGGATAAGGAGTTACTTGGTGTAGATTGAGTGCCTGTTAAATGGTAAGGCTTCCCAGGTGGCGCTAGCAGTACGGAACCCGCCCGCCCATGCAGTAGAGCCAGGTTCCCTCCCTGGGTTGGGAAGGTTGCCTGGAGGAGGAAAAGGCAACCCATTCCAGTATTCTTGTCCATGGGAGAATCCCATGGGATCGCGAAAGAGACACAACTGAGCGACTGAACATGCACAAATATCAATACTTATGGTTCTGTTAGTGTTATCATTTGCTATGTTGACTAATAACCTATATTTTGTCAGAAAATAAATGATTTTGTTTATTAATTTGAAAAAGTTAGCATAAAGCCTGTGAAATCTCTGTTGGCTGCAAATGAGCTGTCTTATGTTAATTGTCATCATTATGTTAGTTTGGACTTTCTTCTCCAATTTGACTTGACAAGTTCTGTCTCTCTCCATCATATAGCCCAAAACTGTATTACATATATGGCCACCTCTGTTTTTCAAGGGTGCTTGGTGACTCCCATTGGCAGTATGAACAAAATCAGAGTTTTGTTAGTAAGGATCAAAGGAAAAAAATATTTTCAGCAAGCTACTAACAATGTCTGCCATAATTATTTTCTGTAAAATTATTTTTCTTCCTCTTCTTTTTATAGTTCATATCAGGGATTTCCTTTCTAAGCAAAACAATAAAGGAATTATAAAAAATAAGAGTGTTGAAAATAATTCATTTTATAATGTATTCTATACCATATACCATATATATATATATATACCCTTCAAATGCCATGGTGATGTTGTAAATAAAGATTGATAGCTATTTTATTTTAGATATTATGTAACCTTGACTCCAGTGAAATTTTAAGTTAGGTTCTGTTTTCTGAAGAGGGAAGATGGTTTAATTACATCCTATCCTTGTAAGGGACTAAGTTATTTTGGCTCTTGAAATTTATTGCATCACTGTTTTGTACTTTAAGACAAACAGCATAATAACTATTAAGATATTGTATGATTGCATTATGTTAAGAGCTTTATTTTCTTTAGTGAATCTATATAAACTATTCATTTATCAATACTGACCCCATACCCAAATATTTCCCCAAACAAATTAATGAGCAGACATTAATTGAGCATCTAGAATGCTGGAGATTGTGCTTAGGTTTTAAGGGAAAAAAAAATGAAGCAGAGTGCCCTACTTAACCTTTTTAAGATTGACTGTCTGATGAAGGAAATATGGATGTAAATGAATTGAGCATTATTATATCATTATTGCCATAATAGAAATATCCCCAAGGTAGTATAGAAGCAAAGAGAGGGAAAATGCTCAACTCTGCTTTGATTTTTGAGAGTAGCATCTCAGAACACATTTCATCATTCTTTTGGCAGACTACAAGTTCTATGAAATAATGAGTGGATGAAATAGTAAGAATGTAGGCTAAATGAAATCGCTAACCTGAGTGGAGATTTGATTTCACTTCCTACCTCATGAAAGAAAACTTTTTGGAGCTAGTATTTGTGTGTCAGTCAGTTTACTCGCTCAATCGTGTCCGACTCTTTGTGACCCCATGGAGTGTGGGACACCAGGCCTCCCTGTCCATCAGCAACTCCCAGAGCCTACTCAAACTCATGTCCATTGTGTCAGTGATGCCATCCAACCATCTCATCCTCTGTCGTCCCCTTCTCTTCCCGCCTTCAGTCTTTCCCAGCATCAGGATCTTTTCCAGTGAGTCAGTTCTTCACATCAGATGGTGAGAGTATTGGAGTTTCAGCTTCAGCATCAGTCCTTCTAGTGAATATTCAGGACTGATCTCCTTCAGAATGGACTGGTTGGATCTCCTTGCAGTCCAAGGGACTCTCAAGAATCTTCTCCAGCCGCACAGTTCAAAAGTGTCAGTTCTTCGGCGTTCAGCTTTCTGGTATAGTCCAATTCTCACATCCATACATGACCACTGGGAAAACCATAGGTTTGACTAGACAGACCTTTGTTGGCAAAGTAATGTCTCTGCTTTTTAATATGCTGTTTAGGTTGGTCGTAGCTTTTCTTCCAAGGAGCAAGCATCTTTAAATTTCATGGCTACAGTCACCATCTGCAGCGATTTTGGAGCCCTCAAAAATAAACTCTGTCACTGTTTCCCCATCTATTTGCCATGAAGTGATGGGACCAGATGCCATGATCTTAGTTTTCTGAATGTTGAGCTTTAAGCCAACTTTTTCACTCCTCTTTGACTCGCATCAAGAGGCTCTGTAGTTCTTCGCTTTCTGCCATAAGGGTGGTGGCATCTGCATGTCTGAGGTTAGTGAAGGTTCTCCCAGCAGTGTGTATGTGTGCTCGGTCACTAAGTTGTGTCCGACTCTTGTGACCCCCATGGACTGGCCCGCCAGACTCCTTTCTTAGTCCATGGAATTTTTTAAGCAAGAGTACTGGAATGGGTTGCCATTTCCTACGTAAGAGCATCTCCATGACCCAGGGATTGAACCCACATCTCTTTGTTTCTCCTACACTGGCAGGTGGATTCTTGACCACTGCACCATTGGGAAAGGTTATTTATAATGTCTCTAAGTTTGTGATGACCCCCCCCAATCTATAAAATGTGCATTTTGTAAACATTCAGATCATATTCAAAACAGACATTTTCACAGTTCCTTTGTCATTATTTGATGTCAGAAGGGTGAATTATGACCTTTTATTCTTAAGTTTGTCACACCGTGAATAGTGTTATATAAAGGAAACTTGTAAAGCATCTGGAAAGACTTTAATATTTTTCAGTTTGTAGGTAAAATAGGCATTAATGGATAATACTGATGTACTAGTGAAGTGAAGCATTAGTAAATATAGTTGACCAAATGAAACAACATGGTTAGGAATTTAATAATGAGTTTGATAATTGAATATGTTTCACTCATTATTCAGTGTTTTAACTGCAAAATTACTCATAAAATGTATGCCTCATTTGAAATATAGAACATGTACTATAATAAAACCCGCTTGCAGTTAATTTTAAAAGACATATATGGAGCTTATAGAAATAAAATTATGATGTTATCTTTTATATTCTGGGACTGCTAAATAAGTAACAGCAAACAATCCTCTGTCCTTTGGTAGCTTGTCATTCATGGAGGTAGAGCCCTCCACACAACTGTTAGTGATCCAGGCAATAAATGCCAAAGTGTTAAATTATACTAAATCAACCAATGAGAGGTACACATGAGCTAATTATTGCAAAAGTAGTATTTACAACAGGAATAATAGACAAGGAAAGTAATTATGAACTAAAATCTTCCAGGAAAGCTCAGGGAAGAGGCTGACCTAAACTTGGTTTTGAAATAATAGAGCATCACCTTAGTCGGTGTTTATCTTTGAGTTCTTTTTTTTCAGGAACTTTTATCTTTGCAAAGACAAATTTATACTTTGAGAAATCAAACAAATCATCCATTAATATAATGGAATCTTTGTGGCTTACCAGTAGTTGTTAATCTGGGTACCACTGAAATCTGAAAATTATCATAAAATAGCATTAGACACAAATATACACATAGAAAATTTTCATGTAATTTCAAGCAGTTCTCAAGCTTCTGCTTGGGAGTTCTCCAGGCATTAACCCTTTGTTTTCTTCAGTGGTTCTTAATTTATAATAGAAACTTGGAGTCTATAAAGTTGTAAAGAGAAATGCCAATATATTACTCTAGTATTCTATCAATCACTATTATGAAATCTCTTTTGTCCAGAGTGTGTTTTGATAGCAGCTGCGTTTTTGTCAAATAATAATAACTTATGTCAATAGTTTATAAAGTGAGGCCATGAACCAAATCTCATTTTACACATGGAGTAATAATGTATAAAGGCTTGTAGGTAGGCAAGAATTATCCCCTTTTTGTTTTTGTCCTTTTTTAAATTATTCTTTCTTTGGAAAATAAATTGTATATAGCAAATACATATGACATGAATGTAAAATTTAACCATTCTAGTGCATATAATTCATTGCCTTCCAGCATATTAACTATTGTGCAACCATGAGCACAGTCTGCGTCCAGAACTTTCTCATCACTTCAGAAGGAAACCCTGTAGCCATTAAATAATACTTCCGATCCCTCCCTCCCCTACCCCTGCCAAGGACTCATCTACTTAAAATCGCCATGGTGTTGTGTTTTCAGGTGCTCAGTGGTGTCCGATTCTTGATGACCCTGTGGACTATATAGCTCGCCAGGCAAGAACACTGGAGTTGGTTGCCATTTCCTCCTCCAGGGGATCTTCCCCACTCAGGACCTGATGCATCTCTGCCTCTCCTGCATTGTTAGGTGGGGTTTTTTTTACCACTAGTGCCACCTGGGAAGCTTAAGTCTGTGGATTTGCCTATTCTGCACATTTCATATAAGTGAAGTCATATATTGTATGGTCTTTGTGTTTGGCTTATTTCACTTCACAAAATGTTTTTAAGGTTCATCCTTGTAGCTCGAATCAGTACTTTATTCCTTTTTATAACTAGATACTATCTCCTTATGGATATGCCATATTTTGTTTATCCATTCATCTTTTAGTAGACAGTTGGGTTGTTTTTACTTTTGTCTATGATACTGGTACTATGAACCTTTGTATACAAATTTTTATGTGAGTATCTCTTTTCAGTTGAATTGTTGGATCATGTGGTAATTCTGTGTTTAACTCCTTCCGGAACTACCAAGCTGTTTTCTCAGTGACTGTACCATTTTACGTTATCATCAGTGTAGGAGGGTTCCAGTTTATCTACAACTATATTAACTGTCGGAGAAGGCGATGGCACCCCACTCCAGTACTCTTGCCTGGAAAATCCCATGGATGGAGGAACCTGGTAGGCTGCAGCCTATGGGGTCGCTAAGAGTCGGACACGACTGAGAGACTTCACTTTCACTTTTTACTGTCATGCACTGAAGGAAATGGCAACCCACTCCAGTGTTCTTGCCTGGAGAATCCCAGGGACGGGGGAGCCCTGCCATCTATGGGGTCACACAGAGTCGGACATGACTGAAGTGACTTAGCAGTAGCAGTAGCATATTAACTGTGGTTATTTCCCTGCCTTTCTTTTTTTTTAAATTCTAACTAAAGTCAAAGTGTTAATGGTTCAGTAGACTCTTTGCGACCCCAGGGACTGTAGCCTGCCAGGCCCCTCTGTTCATGGAATTCTCCAGGCAAGAATACGCGAGTGGGTTGCCATTCCCTTCTCCTGGGTATCTTTCAACCCAGGGATTGAACCCAGGTCTCCTTCATTGCAAGCTAAACATAACAGTGCTGAAATTACAAAACTCTTGGAGGGAAACGGGAAAATCTTCGTGACATTAGATTTGGGGAGGATTTCTTGGGTATGACACCAAAAGCACAGGTGACAAAAGAAAAATGAGGCACACTGGACCTCATTCAGTTAGAAATGGATGGTTTCCCACTGAGCCACCAGGGAGTGTCAGCGTGGGTACAGTGGTCTCTCATAGCTTTGATTTTGATTTGCATTTCCCTAATGACTGATGTCACTGAGCATCTTTTGATGTGCTTGTTGGTTGTATATCTTTGAAGAAATGTCTGTTTAAGTCCTTTATCCATACCTATTTGTTTGCTTTTCTGTCCTTGAACTTGGGGAGTTTCTTATATTTCTGAATATTCTTTATCCTATGTATAATTTGCAAGTATATTTTCTCATTTTGTGAGTTTTTTCACTCTTGTGATAATGTCCTTTGCACAGAAGTTTTTAATTGAATGAGGTCCAGTATGCCTCATTTTTCTTTTCTCACCTGGGCTTTTGGTGTCATACCCAAGAAATCCTCGCCAAATCTAATGTCACGGAGATTTTCCCCTATGTTTCCCTCCAAGAGTTTTATAATTTCAGCACTTTTATGTTTAGATATTTGATCCATTTTGAGATATTTGTTTATTATGTTTCTTTTTATGGGTACTATATATATAGTTGAAGACAGTTTAGTGTGAAGTCATGGATCACATATAAATCATCTATCAGTAATTTTTCTTCTAGACTATGCATTGATAAGCTATGACTCACAGGCCAGATCTGGTTCACCATCTGTTTTAGTAGAGTACAGAAGTTAAGAATGCTATTTAAAAATTTTTAAGTTAAATTTTGATAGTTGAAATCAGAAAAACAGTAATGTAACGTGTGAAAACTTCATTGTATGCAGAAGTTTTAGTGGAACACAGTGATTTCTTTATGTTATTGATGGCTACGGAGTATATTATATGTTTTGCATCAATGACTAAGAACTGAGCCCTTCAGTCAAGATACATATCCGATCAAACTGGTTTGCAGAGAAATCTCTTCACTCCCCTCCGCTAGGGTGTTCTTAATCCTAGGTTTGTTCTTTTAAAACTAGAAATATATAGTAACGATTTAATCCTTTCTTACTATATTTCATTATTGGCAAGCTATTATCTGCTTTCAGCTATGTAGTGGTGATAGGGAAATGTTTTAAAAGTACATGGCGTTCTATAGGTGAAAATTAAATGTGTTTCTGAGTAAAGTTCTATACGTTAAGCACCTTAATTTGGTCAGAAATACTGACTCAGCCTTAAGAGTTTGACTCAAAGCACTTAAAACCCTAACAATCTTTTGTGAAAAATCTATTACTTTACAGATATTCTACCTATAGGGTTTCTTCCTTATTCTGTTGGGGTTTTTTTTTTTTTTTTACATTTTTAATAAGAAGCATTCTTTATTTCACAGAAATCTTTTTATTTGATCCTTACTGAAGTCAGTTTTTCTATATTTAAAAAATAAATGTAACTTTACTATACGTAGCTAAAGATTTTCTCTCAACCATTACTTTTGGTGACCTTAAATCTACTACTTTTAGATACTTAGGGAAATTGAAAGGTTGGAAGCATAAAATTTATTGTGCAGATGGTAAAAATGTAACTAAACCATAATTATTTCATTAGTTTTAGTTTTTGATGGCTGGTTTATTTGATTGTAATAAAATGTATCTGTCTGCTTTTTGCATTCTAAAAAATTTGGTAAAACATTTAAATATAAGCACATAAACAGAAGAGGGTTCAAGATGGTTACATAAGAAGATACCAAACTAACCTCCTCCGACTGACATAGCAAATCTACAACTACATACGTAATAATCCCCTCAGAAAGAGACCTGAAAACAAGATGCCCACAGTCTCCAAAACAAAGGGTCAGGTGACAGCATCAAGATGGGTAGGAGAAACAGACATCCTGTTATGCCAGTGGAAAAACACACCACATCCCAGTTGGCAATACTGGAAGAAGTGCGAAGGTACAGCTATGTTCCCTAGGAGTGAGGGATTTGAGCTTCACTTTGCAAGGAGATCCAACCAGTCCGTTCTGAAGGAGATCAGCCCTGGGATTTCTTTGGAAGGAATGATGCTAAAGCTGAAACTCCAGTACTTTGGCCACCTCATGAGAAGAGTTGACTCACTGGAAAAGACTCTGATGCTGGAAGGGGTTGGAGGCAGGAGGAGAAGGGGACGACCGAGGATGAGATGGCTGGATGGCATCATGGACTCGATGGACGTGAGTCTGAGTGAATTTCGGGAGATGGTGATGAACAGGGAGGCCTGGCATGCTGCAATTCATGGGATCGCAAAGAGTCGGACATGACTGAGCAACTGAACTGAACTCAGGCTCCTCAACTCTTTAGATACTAAACAGGAGAAACAAGCCCTCAAAACACCTGGCTTTGAACAATAGAGAATATATCCAGGAAAATTGTAGAATTATAGGGAACAGAAAACCCATTCTTCAAGGGCTCACACGCGGGCTCACTTGATCGCAAGTCCAGCACAGAAGCACCAGGTTGAGAGGTGCATTGACCATAGGGGAAGGGAACACATTTAGTAACCCTGAAGCATGTGACAGAGGCAAGTAAGAGCTGGGACATTCCCTAAGGACTGAGACAATGATGGGAACCATTTTTTGTGTTCTCAGGCTGTTTTGCTAATACGAGAAGTGGCAGGTGCCGTTTGGAAACCTTCATCTAACTTGTTAGCACCAGTGGGCACACACCCTCCACCTCAGTTGGGCCTCAAAGTCTGCTGGACAATAACCCCAGCCACCAGCACAGCCACCATCTGGCAGCCACTGCTGCCAGATCCCAGAGCCATTCCAGAGGCCAGCTCCACCCACAGTGTGCTGCAGCAGCAGCTGTGTGCCTGTGACAGTAGGGTGCGCACAGTCCACGTAGGAGATAGCCTACAAGAGGGTGCATACCTCCATGTAAGAGGCAGCCGTTGAACACTTGGCTCTGTGGCAGGCAGGATTGCCCTTCTGATCCCCATGGGACAGCCATATAAAGCCAGTCCTTCGATGCTGGGAGATGGAATGGATTTACCAAACATGTGAAAACAAACACAAAGAATTAGGCATAGTGAAGAGACAGAGGAATGTATTCTAATGGAAAGAACAAGACAAAACCTCAGAAAATGTACTAAATGAAACAGAGACAACCAACTTACTTGATTACAAAGTGAAAAGTAATGGTCATAAAAATGTTCACTGAACTTCAATGGATCAACAGAGTGAGGACTTAAACAACATGAACTGGAACAACATTTGCAGTGTAGCAGTCCCAGCAGGAGAAGAGAGAGGAAAAAATGTTATTTTATTTAATACAGGAAATATTTCCTGACATATTTGAGGGAATAATGAAAACTTTTTTAGTCTGAGGAAGGAAACAATCATCCAGGTCCAGGAAGCCCAGAACACTTTTGAATAATATGACCCCGAAGAGGCACCAAGCACAATATATAACTAAAATGGTAAATGTTAAGGATATGTGAAAATCATAAAAATAGCAAGAGAAAAACAACTTTATGTACAAGGAAAACATAAGGATATAAGCGGCTTTCTTCAGCAGAAACGTTTCGGGCCAGAGGAACTGGATGACATATTCAAAGTAACAAAAGGAAAAAAACCTTTCATACAAGAATTCTCTACCCAGCAAGATAATCATTCAGAATTGTAGGAGAGGTTGAGTTTCCCAGATAAGCAAAAACTGAAGGAGTTCATCACCCCTAAACCAGCCTTATCAAATATTTTAAAGGGACATCTTTTAGCTGAAAAGAAATTGTACTAATTAATAATATGTAAAAGTAAAAGTCTCCCTGTAAAAGTAAGCATATAATGTTGTGGGTCAATCCTGTATAAAGTAACCATGAATGTTAACAGAAAGTAAAGTTAACTAAAACTGGAATAATTAGTTAAGGGAGATAATAAACTGTGGAAAATTCTGAGAGAGATGGGAATACCAGACCACCTGACCTGCCTCTTGAGAAATCNTGCTAAAGCTGAAGCTCCAGTCCTTTGGCCACCTCATGCGAAGAGTTGACTCATTAGAGAAGACTCTGATGCTGGGAGGGATTGGGGGCAGGAGGAGAAGGGGACGACCGAGGATGAGATGGCTGGATGGCATCACGGACTCGATGGACATGAGTCTGAGTGAATTTCGGGAGGTGGTGATGAACAGGGAGGCCTGGTGTGCTGCAATTCATGGACATGACTGAGCGACTGAACTGAACTGAAAATAGGACTGGGTTTTTTTTTGTTTTGGTTTTTTTTGGCTTATTTACGGAAATTGGGGAGGGGAAAACTACTTATGCATTCCCTTTGGACCTGTTTGAAATTCATTAACTGTTGGATATTTATGTCTTGACCTCAGAGGAGAAATCTGAGATGGAGAAATAAATTTGTGAGATTTACTCTACCTCTTTTACAGTGAAACAGTTCCATCTTCTGCCTACCATACTCTTTTGGTTCTTTTTACCATGCTCCCTCCCCGACTCACAGCTCTTATTTTCTAACATACTGTCGTTTGTCATGTTATGTGACCTATACCTGTGTCACATATTTTCTGTGTTTCTTGTGTAATGTTTATATCCTCCTCCAATTCCCAACTGATAAGCTTCACAAAGGCAAGAATTTTTGTCCATTCTATCTCCCGTGTGAAAATCAGTGCCTGGCAGTTAGTAGGCCTTCAATAAATATTTGTTGAATGTTCAGTGAATGAATGAAGAAAGATATTCCACTTTTCTTAAGAGATAAGATGAAAGAGGATGGATGCAACTGTAGCATGCTTTTGCTTTACATTTGGTAAGATATCATAGTTCTTGCATGATGATTATTTTCTCTAAAGTTTTATAAAAAGTCATCTCACAGCGAGAGAAAGGAATGTCTGTCCGAAGATCAAGGAGAAGGGAGATTTGCAGTAGCCATGGTGGAGTGTGGGAGAATAGATTAACCAGAGAAATGTAGGATTGTTCCCTTGTGTGGAGGGCTCCTTTGATATCAAGAATGGTCAGTTTGTCATGGAATCATCTTGCCCTTTGAAGATCTTTAGTAGTTGCTGGGCTGCTCAGGTATAGTCATGCATGGATAAAGTGGATAAAATAAGGTATCTGAGTTACGAATTTTGGTGGCAGAACATTTTAAATGATGATCAGAGTCCAGGATTTCACATTGACAATAGTTGGATAAAAGTTGGAAGATGAACTTTGCTGTTTATTGTTGAAGACAATATCAGAGGCACATTGGAATGGTTTGGAAGGTGGAGTGAGCTGGTCGGAAAGAAAGTATGGGGCCTCCTTAGAATGGACATTTGACAACACGGTGAAAGGCACTGTGGAGTTGGTTTCAGCTTCCTTTTTTAAATTGAAGTGAAATTCACACTAAGCTTAAACTTAGTGTCATTTAGTGTGTTCACAGTCTTGTACATCCCATTATCCGTGAAGGATATCCCTTAGTTGTGTGTGTGTGAGCATGTTCAGTCATGTCTGAGTCTTTCTGACCCCATGGACTGTAGCCCATCAGGCTCCTCTGTCCATGGGATTTTCCATGGATCACTTGGCTAGTTGATGGGTGACTTAGAGCACTCTCCTTGGAATGTGTAATAGAAGCTCTAGGAACTGGATGTTGCCTCATATTGTAACTCAGAAAACTATATTAATGAAACCAGACTCTATATTAAAATAGCTCCTCTCCATCTGAACTTAGGTGTTTCTCTCAATTTATACCATCATTCTCCCAGCAACTGAGGACTAAGCTCTGGTAGCCTTTTTACCTTTTTCAGCAGTCATCACCATGCTCATAAATTGCCTCCATCCTTTCCATTTCCACTGCTGTCACTTTAAGCTGGATCCTTATATGCCTGAACTTATAATCGGGTACTCAGGGCCTTCGACAGACTTACCCTTTCTTGTACGGTTGTTTTGGTGATCAAATGAGATAAGGGAAATATTGCCCAGGTGGCTCAGATGGTGAAGAATCTGCCTGTTATGCGGAAGACCTGGATTCAGTCCCTGGGTGGGGAAGATCCTCCCAGGGAAGGGAATGGCAATCCACTGCAGTGTTCTTGCCTGGAGAATCCCATGGACAGAGGACCCTGGCAGTCTACAGTCCATATGGTTGCAAAGAATTGCACACGACTAAGCGACTAACCCTTATGGCAGAAAGTGAAGAAGAACTAAAGAGCCTCTTGATGAAAGTGAAAGAGGAGAGTGAAAAAGTTGGCTTAAAGCTTAACATTCAGAAAACTACAATCATGGGATCTGGTCCCATCACTTCATGGTAAATAAATGGGGAAACAATGGCTGACTTTATTTTTGAGGGCTCCAAAATCACTGCAGATGGTGATTGCAGCCAGGAAATTAAAAGACGCTTACTCCTTGAAAGAAAAGTTATGACCAACGTAGACAGTACATTAAAAAGAAGAGACATTACTTTGTCAACAAAGATCCGTCTAGCAAAGGCTATGGTTTTTCCAGTGGTCATATATGGATGTGAGAGTTGAACAATAAAGAAAGCTGAGCAGAGAAGAATTGTTGCTTTTGAACTGTGGTGTTGGCGAAGACAAGAGTCTTCTTGGACCTTGTGAGTCCCTTGGACTGCAAGAAGATCCAACCAGTCCATCCTAAAGGAGATCAGTCCTGGGTGTTCATTGGAAGGACTGACGTTGAAGCTGAAACTCCAGTACTTTCACTGATGTGAAGAGCTGACTCATTGGAAAAAACCCTGATGCTTGGAAGGATTGAGGGCAGGAGGAGAAGGGGATGACAGAGGATGAGATGGTTGGATGGCATCACCAACTCAGTGGTCATGGATTTGGGTGGACTCTGGGAGTTGGTGATGGACAGGGAGGCCTGGTGTACTGTGATTCATGGGATTGCAAAGAGTTGGACACGACTGAGCGACTGAACTGAACTGAAGTGATAGTTATTGGACTTCATCTTTGTCCTCACTGTTTATCAACCTCCTGTTTGAGTCAAACTGGTCTAGTCAATATCTGGAAGCATACTTAGTGGTTTTTTCCCTCACTTAACATCTTTGTTACAGCAATTCCATTTCCCTAGAATGCTCTTCTCCCTTTTTTTCCACTTTTGTATATAATTTCCACAGCCTTTATGAGGTCTTTATTCGTGTTTCAGTAATCAGTCATTTATTTGAAATCAGTTGGAACATAGATTGTTGTACCACTCATTTGGCATTAGGCTGTTTTGCCTTAAATTATTGTTTTTAACTGTATGTTAACTTAATATTTGGGAAAAAATAGTTGTAAAGGTTTTGAGGGTAGAAAACATGTTACCTAGCGCCTCGTTGACTATTCTGAATATAAATTATTGACAGATAATATTACACAGTGTTGAGAGAATCGCCAGAAATCCTTTTAGGAAATATTTGGCTGCCCTTTCTCCCAACCCCCTTTTTTATTTTTAACACAATGCTTTTCAGAATGATACGTTCACAAAAAGTGATTTTTTTCCCCCATTAAACTTGATGTTAGTTTATAATCTTAATTCAGACGGGGAGATTTAAGTCTAGTTAGATCATTTTTCCATATTTAATAATTCCAGATGATTAAAAATTAACAAGGAAGTTTTTAGTGATTATTGAAAAGTCTGTGTCGCTCACCAAGTTCCTTTGCAGATTCCTCCTCATGTAACACTGTTTTTTAGATTGTTGTATATTCTTACAATTTTTCTGTGCAAATACATAATTTTATTTTCAATTCCTTTTTCTACAAATGTAGCATATATGCTTTTTTTCATCTTATTTGGCAATCATATAATGGAAATTTTTCATATCAATACATAGAGAACTTCCTCATTCTTTCTTAACATTTGTGAAGTATTGCTTGCACAGATTATCACTTTTTTTACATAGTCCTATGTTGCTCATTATGTTCAAGTTTAGTTGGGATGAAGATAGTACCACATTCTTGTATTGTTCTACTTTTAATTATTAAAGGTACTGCAGTGGTAAAAAATCTGCCTGTCAGTGTAGGAAGTGCAAGAGACACAGGTTTGATCCAGGATTGGAAAGATCCGTTGGAATAGGAAATGGCTACCTCCTTCAGTATTCTTGACAGAGGAGCCTGGTGGGCTACAGTCCATGGGATTGCAAAAGGTCCATTGCAACTGAGCAGACATGCGTGCGCATGCGCCCACACACACACGCGCTGAAGATAGCACCACATTCTTCTGTTGTTATGCTTTTAATTGCTACTTTAGAAAACCATAACCAAGAGGATACCAGTAAAGGGAATAATAATGACTATCAAATTTGTGTGTTTTTTAAGCACTTGACATAGCAGATTTAAATGAAATTCAAGAAAAATCATGTGTGTTGAATGCCTATCAAATACTATAGAAATGTTTTTATTCTCAGAAGTTATAACAACTGTTTAGAAATGAAAATCTTTGAATCTGACATTTGTGCCTAAAATATGGATTTCTCTTTTCCCTAGTGAAAAATAACATACAAGTTTTGTCGGTCATATTAAATGGAGACTATTTCATGAATTGCTTTAGGAAATTGGTTTGAGTTCAGGCATGAGAAACTGAAATACAAACAGTGCAGTGAATCCCCAACTGGGTCCCAAGAAATTAAAAGCTCCCCATAAGCAGGATTGTTCTGAATGTCAGGGTCATTCACAGAGAGGAAGATGTGGAAAAGCTAGAAGTTTTTAGTTGTGTATTAACTAGAGTTTAAGGTACCTCTCTGTGACTGGTGTGCAAACCGAGGCTCTTAAAACTTCCATAAAGTGGGAAATCAGAGGCAGAAATGGAAGTACGTAACGAAAGGGGAGAACTAAAATGGCATGCACTGAGGTGACGAAAAGATGTTTTGTGGATCAGTATAAAGCAGCAAACTGAGGAAAAATTCAGATTAAACTGGGAATCTTTGGGAAAGGAAACTGAGACAAAGAACTCCCAAGGCTCGTCCAAGAGTTATTAGGGATTTTGCCTATTTTTGGAGATATGCTGAATATCAAGTACCTAAAATTCAAATATTACTCCTGAATGAAAGTTTATTGATGCAATTTAGAAAGATCTTTAGTGATCAATGTTGCTACCATGAAATGTTTTTGCTCTAAAGTTAATTCTCAAGTAAACAGTACCTTACTTGACCTTGTAGACCTGGTCTTTTAGGAGAACTGTTTCCCAGAAAATGAGATGATTTTGGCTTCCTCGGTGGCATTAGTGGCAGAGAACCTGCCTGCCAGTGCAAGAGACATAAGAGATGCAGGTGTGATCTCTGGGTCGGGAAGATCCAATGGGGAAGGACATGGCAATCCATTCCAGTTTTCTTCCCTGGAAAATCCCACGGACAGAGGAGCACGGTGGGTTACGGTCCATAGGGTTGCAGAGTCGGATATGACTGGAGCAACTTAGCACGCAAACAGTATTTAGCCATGACTTATCCTTTATCATTCAGGTTAAATACAGTTAACTGTAAATAACTGTTGATGAAGTCACAAGAAAGACTTGAAATGATAACTTTAGTACTGAATTTTCTTACTGAGAGTTGAATCCTGGGTAATTGTGTTTGGTTTAGTACTCATAGTGTCTCTTTTTCCTGTTTTCACTCAAGTAATTTCACATATTTGCATATAAGTATCATATTTTTATCTCAAAATAAGTATATTCCATCTACTGAATGCCTGTGAATGTGGATTTCATTCTGTGTGCATCTGTTAACCTGTTTACCAAAAGGTAAATTATAATTATGTATAATTATGTGAAGTTCTATGCATGTATTTATTTTGTCATTCATTTCAGTTGCTCAGTCATGTCTGACTCTTTGCGACCCCATGAACCGCAGCACGCCAGGCCTTCCTGTCCATCACCAACTCCCGGAGTCCACCCAAACCTATGACCATTGAGTCAGTGATGCCATCCAACCATCTCATCCTCTGTTGTCCCCTTCTCCTGCCCTCAATCTTTCCAAGCATNAGGGGACGACCGAGGATGAGATGGCTGGATGGCATCATGGACTTGATGGACATGAGTCTGAGTGAACTCCAAGAGATGGTGATGAACAGGGAGGCCTGGCGTGCTGCAATTCATGGGTCGCAAAGAGTCGGACATGACTGAGCGACTGAACTGAACTGAACTAAACTGATCTGGGTCACAGTCAGCTCCAGGTCTTATTTTTGCTGACTGCAATAGAGCTTCCCCATCTTCAACTGCAAAAAACATAATCAATCTCATTTTGGTTTGACTATCTGGTAATGTCCATGTGTAGAGTCGTTTCTTCGGTTGTTGGAAAAGCGTATTTGCTATGCCCAACATGTTCTCTTAACAAAACTGTTAGTCTTCACCCTGCTTCCTCATTTTGTACTCCAAGGTCAAATTTGCTGGTTATTCCAGGTATTCTTGACTGCCTACTTTTGCATTCCAATCCCCTATGATGAAAAGGAAAATTTTTATTGCTGTTAGTTCTAGAAGGTGTTGGTCTTCCCTGGTGGCTCAGACAGTATAGAATCTGTCTGCAGTGCAGAAGATCCAGGTTTGAACTCTGGGTCAGGAAGATCTTCTGGAGAAGGGAATGGCAACCCACTCCAGTGTTCTTGCCTAGAGAGTTCTATCGGCAGAGGGGCCTGGCAGTTCTATTGGCAGAGGGGCCTGACAGTCCATGGGGGTCACAAAGAATCAGATATGACTGAATGGCTTTCACTTTCACTAAAAGATGTTATAGGTCTTCATAGAACAAGTCAACTTCAATTTCTTTGACATCAGTGGTTGAAACTTAGATGGGTTACTGTGATGTTGAATAATTTGCCTTGGAAACGAAACAAGATCATTTTGTTGTTTTTGAGATGGCACCCAAGTACTGCATTTTGAACTTTTGTTGACTATGAGGGCTACTCCATTTCATCTAAGGGATTCTTGCCCACTTGTAGTAGATATAATGGTCATCTGAATTAAATTAGCCCATTCCCATCCATTTTCGTTCACTGATTTCTAAGATGTAAGTGTCCAATCTTGCCATCTCCTGATCATGTCTGATATACCTTGATTCATGGACCTAACATTCCAGGTTCCTATTCAGTTTTGTTCCTTAGAGCATCAGGCTTTACTTTCACCATCAGGCATCCACTACTGAGCATTGTTCCCACTTTGGCCCAGCCTCTTCATTCTTACTGGAGATATTAGTAACTGCCTTCCACTCTACAAATCCTCAGAAACTAAAATATCCACTAGTGTGGATCAACACTATTAAAAAGGAAAGATCAGTGGATACCACAGAATCATCATTACAACTAAAGACTCTGCCAGCTGCTCCTTGTAAAAATTCAGCAATACCATAGCTCTATGGGATTATATTTTAGCTTCATTTGCATATTTTTCCGGGTTTTGTACATATGTTTATATTTAAGGTAGACAGAAAATTTTTTAATACATCTTAACCAATCTTCTTATATTTATCAAATCTAGAGTTGAAAGACCTATCCCCCTCAAATAGATGCCATTAAGAAAATGTATCTGGTAGTCTCCCAAAGCAATAGAAATAAAAACAAAAGTAAACAAATGGACTTAATCAAACTAATAAGCTTTTGCACGGCAAAAGAAACCATAAACAATGAAAGACAGCCTGCAGAATGGGAGAAAATACTTACAAATGATGTGACTAACAAGGGATTAATTTCCAAAATATATAAATAGCTCATACAACTTAACAATAAAAAGCTGAACAACCCAATAGAAAAGTGGGCAGAAGACCTAAATAGACTTTTCTTCAAAGAAGACATAATACAGACGACCAATAGGTGTATGAAAAGATGTTCCACATCACTAATTATTCAGTTCAGTTCAGTTCAGTCGCTCAGTCGTGTCCGACTCTTTGCGACCCCATGAATCGCAGCTCTAATTATTAGAGAAATGCAAATCAAATGGCCATCATTAATAAGTCTACAAATTAAAAATGCTGGAGAGGATGTGGAGAAATGGGAACCCACCTACACTGTTGGTGAGAGTATACATTTTTTTCAGCCACTATGGAAAATGGTATGGAGATTCCTTTTAAATCTAGAGTAGCTATATGATCAAGCAATCCCACTCCTGGGCCTATATCTGAAGAAAACTCCAATTCTAAAAGATACATGCATGCTAATTTTCATAGCAGTACTATTTACAACAGCCAAAATATGGAAGCAACTTAAATGACTGACAGATGATTGGATAAAGAAGATGTGGTATATATACACAATTGAATACTACTCAGCCACAGGGGGGAAAAATAATGAAACAATGACATTTGCAGCAGTGTCAATGGACCTAGAGATTATCATACTGAGTGAAATAAGCCAGATAGGGAAAGACAAATATCATATGATATCATTTATAGGTAGAATATTAAAAAATGATAAAAATGAACTTACATGCAAGACAAATATTTAAAAGGTAATGATACAGCACTTTTCACAATTGAAAACTTATCACCTTTAAATTGTGTAAACATAATGAGTTCAACACCTGGCAAATAAAAAGAAATTCCATTTTAAAACATATCACAGGGAAATCCAAAGAGAAAATGAAACGTGAGCAGAGAGAAAAGATATGCTAGCTAAAAGGAAGGAATAATTAATCTAATGGCCTGCCTTCTCAATGGCGAAAATGGAAGGCAGAAGACAAGAGAGTTAGTAGCCTCAATCTTCTGAGAGACAAATAACTCTCTATTTAGAATTGTATACTCAAAATAAACACTCAAAAAGGAGAGTTAAAGTAGCACATCTTTAGAAAAACAAAAACTGAGCATTTACTAACAGATCTGTGTTCAGCAAAAATATAAAGGATAGATCTTATAAAGATAAAAATATTTTACCATAAAGAAGGTCTCAGATTCAAGGACTAATAAATAAAATATTTAAAAGAGAATAAATCTAAACAAATATTCAACAAATAAAAAATATTTATGCTCAATATGGAGACTAAAAATAATTGAAAGTTGCAAAGAACTATAAGCTAATGAATAAAAGAGCATGATATCTAAAAGGTAGTGTGGTAACATACGCTATAAAATCCCAGAGGAAAACACAGGCAGAACATTGTGACACAAATCAACGATATCTTTTCTGATTCATCTCCCAGAATGATGGAAAATAAAAATAAGCAAATGGGCATTACTGAAAAGCTTTTGCACAGCAAAGGAAACAGTAAACTAAATGTAAAGACAACCTACAGGGTTTCCCTGGTGGCTCAGTAGTAAAAAAATCTTCCTGCCAGTGCAGGAGACATGGGTTCTATCCCTGATGCAGGAAGATCCCACATGCCATAGAGCCACTAAGCCCTTGTGCCATAACTATTGAGCCTGTGCTCTAGAGCCCAGGATTGGCAACTACTGAAGCCCACCCACCTGGAACCAGGGCTCCGTAACAAGAGAAGCCACCACAATGAGAAACTCGTGCACCACAGCTGGAGAGTAGCCCCCATTCCCCACAACTAGAGAAAAGTTCATGCAGCAGTGAAGATCCAGAACAGCCAAAAATAAATGAAAAGAAAAAGAAAATTTATACTGTCATAAAAAAAAAAGAATGGAATGATAGTAAGTCTACCAGCTTAAAGAATACAAGAGGAAAAGCAGGACAAAGAAAAAGCTCAAATTGCTGGTAGAGATTAGCCAAAATATATGCAAGTGAACTGATTCTTCTCCTGTTAAAATACATAGACGTCAGACTGGATTTAAGAAAATAGTCCAGCTCTAGCTGTGTATAAAAGCCATACTTGAAACATAAAGACACAGACAAGTGGGAAAGGATGAAAAAATGATATACCTGAAAAGTGTTAATTAAATGAAAGCTGGTGAAGTTAATTTATACTGCACAAATATAAGTTAAGGCAAAAAGCATTACTAGAAATAGAGTAGGGCTTTCCCAGATGGCACTAGTGGTAAAGAATTCACCTGTCAATGCAGGAGACAAGAGACACAGGTTTGATCCCTGGGTGGAGGAAATCCCCTGGAGTAGGAAATGGCAACCTACGCCAGTATTCTTGACTGGTAAATTCCATAGGTAAATGAGCGTGGTGGGCTACAGTCCCTGGGGCTGCAAAGAGTCAAACACAACTGAATATACACACATGGATGGAGAAGTTCACTGAATAATAAACAAACTTTCAGTTCAACAGAAGGATATAACAACTCTAAGCTTTTACACTGAATTCTAGTATGCTAGTAAAATAATTATACCACTAATAAAATTTTAAAAATAACTTCTTAGTCAAAAAAATCAATAGATTAATATCCATATGCAAGGCTGTTCCTTAATGCCGTTTCACAGGTTATTATCTGTTTTGGTTCTCAATGCTATTTAGCCTCATCAGGTAAGTTGTGGACTGTTCTCTATTTTTCTATGCCAGGCTTAGAATCATCTCCCTCAAATGTTTGCCAAAATTTATCTCTAAAACCCTCTGTGCATAGCATCTTCCTTCTATGAAGGTTTTTTTTTTAACTGTTTACTGGTTTTAATACATACAGATCTACTCACAATTTCTATTTTGTCTTAAGTCAATTTCATTTATTATTTTATGAAAAGAACCATTTCTTCAGAGTTTTAAAAAACTGGGTCATCAGAACATTTAAAAAAATCTCTGATGTAGCTGCAATTTTCATCTTTTAAAGTGTTTCTTTGAACTTTATCTTTTGTTTTAGTGATCAGACTGTCCAGAATTGTCAATTTTTTGATATCTTGGAAAACTAGTTTTTAACTTTGATGTCCTTTTCTTGCTCATTATCTTCTGCATTTATTTGTACTTTCTTCTACTTTCTTTGAGTTTATTTGTTCATTCTTTACCAGCGTTTTAAGATAAATGCCTAGCTCATTAATCTTTCTCATAAAGTATTTCACTCTAAAAATTTCCTAATACATAACATTCACCAACATCTCCAAAGTTTTGAGTTCTAATTTTTTCTTTATTCTATAATTGTAAGTAATTTTTAGTTTTTCTTTAACTCATGAGCTATTAAAATGTTTTTAATTTCCAAAATTATCTTTGTTTTGTTCTGTATGTATATACATGTGTGTGAAATTTATTTTTATTTTTTAATATTTAATTATTGTCAGAGATGGAATTCCATGTGAAATCAATTCTTTGGAAATTACTCTAACTTCCTATATGGCCAAAGCATTTTTTTTGTATTTTGTATTACATTGTTGTAAATATTCCATATAACTTGAAAAGAACTGGGTCCAGGGTCTTTATTCATTCATAAGGTCATTATTTATGAAACTTTCTATATGATAAGAGTTATTTGAGGCTCTTTTTTAAAATACAGCTTCTGAGTCTCTCTTCTGGAAATTCTCATTCAATAAGCCTGATCAGAGAAGTTTGGGAAATCCTGCAGTGAGCCAAGCAATTTTGTTGTTCCATTCAGATTTTCCTTATTTGTACTGATCTATATCAATCTGATTTATCACTTATTGAGATAGCTGCATTCAAATATTTCAGTAAGAGGGTAGATTTTAAAATTTTTGCTTTTAATTTTGTCAGCTTTAAATATATGGATTTTACACACACTCACACACTCACACTCACGCACACTCACCCACCCATCCATTTGGTAGGTCTATTAAATTCTCTTCAGCTTCAGTTCAGTTCAGTTCAGTCGCTCAGTCGTGTCCAACTCTTTGCAACCCCATGAACAAACAGCAGCACGCCAGGCCTCCCTGTCCATCACCAACTCCCGGAGTTTACCCAAGCTCCTGTCTGTTGAGTTGGTGATGCCATCCAACCATCTCATCCCCTATCGCCCCCTTCTCCTCCTGCCCTCAATCTTTCCCAGCATCAGAGTCTTTTCCAATGAGTCAGCTCTTCGCATCAGATGACCAAAGTATTGGAGTTTCAGCTTCAACATCAGTCCTTCCAAGGAACACACAGGACAGATCTCCTTCAGGATGGACTGGTTGGATCTCCTTGCAGTCCAAGGGACTCTCAAGTCTTCTCCAACACCACAGTTCAAAAGCATCAACTCTTTGGCACTCAGCTTTCTTTGTAGTCCAACTCTCACATCCATACATGACCATTGGAAAAACCATAGCCTTGACTAGACCGACCTTTGTTGACAAAGTAATGTCTTTGCTTTTTAATATGCTGTCTAGGTGGTCATAACTTTCCTTCCAGGGAGTAAGCGTGTTTTAATTTCATGGCTGCAATCACCATCTGCAGTCATTTTGGAGCCCCCCAAANTTGGAGTTTCAGCTTCAGCATCAGTCCTTCCAATGAACACCCAGGAGTGATCTCCTTTAGCATGAACTGGTTGGATCTCCTTGCAGTCCAAGGGACTCTCAAGAGTCTTCTCAAACACCACAGTTCAAAAGCATCAATTCTTCAGTGCCCAGCCTTTTTTTTACAGTCCAACTTTCACACCTGTACATGACCACTGGAAAAACCATAGCCTTGAGTACATGGACCTTTGTTGGCAAAGTAATGTCTCTGCTTTTTAATACGCTGTCTAGGTTGGTCATAACTTTCTTTTCAAAGAGTAAGCGTCTTTTAATTTCATGGCTGCAGTCACCATCTGCAGTGATTTTTGGAGCCCCCCAAAATAAAGTCAGCCACTGTTTTCACTGTTTCCCCATCTGTTTGCCATGAAGTGATGGGACCAGATGCCATGATCTTAGTTTTCTGAATGTTGAGCTTTAAGCCAACTTTTTCACTCTCCTCTTTCACTTTCATCAAGAGGCTCTTTAGTTCTTCTTCACTTTCTGTCATAAGGGTGGTGTCATCTACGTATCTGAGGTTATTGATATTTCTCCCAGCCATCTTGATTCCACCATAGCTTCATCCAGCCCAGCGTTTCTCATGATTTACTCTGCATATAAGTTAAATAAGCAGGGTGACAATCTAGAGCCTTGATGTGCTCCTTTTCCTATTTGGAACCAGTCTGTTGTTCCATGTCCAGTTCTAACTGTTGCTTCCTGACCTGCTAACAGGTTTCTCTGGAGGCAGGTTAGGTGATGTGGTATTCCCATCTCTTTCAGAAATTTCCAGTTATTTTGTCATTAAATAACATTTGTTTCTACTTTGTGATTAGTACTGTAATGAAGTTAGAGCCAAAAGAGAAAAGGTTGCTGTTCTGCCCTGTGATCTTTAAATAAAGAGCTCCCAGGTCCCGCCTTTCACATTTGAGACAACCTTAAATATTCTAAAAAGTTACTTCAGGTTGTAGCATAAAATTTCCCCCTACCTAGAAATATTATCATATGCAATATAGCTTTACAAACTCCCACAGTAAAACTCTTCAGATGTGCTATCTTTATAGCAGTGTTGTTCATTGATTTTCTGCCTCTACATGGTTGCTTCATTGAGTATATCCTCGTGAAGACAGAACATCTGTCATTAGAGTTGCTCTACCCTCCTCTTCCCATAATGCCGTAAAGATATTCCTGGTATTCATGTGCGTACAGGTGGAAATTCTTACTGAGGCAGCAAAATTACTTAGGTTCTTTGACCCAGTAGTATTGTCAAGTGCCCTCTGATTATGCTAGACCCACCTACTAACTTAATATACAAAAGTATGCTCCGCTTTGAGATCCAATGACTTGTTATTTAGACTGGTTATGAAATGAAGAATGTACCAGGAAATTTTTTGTTTCATAAAGGAAAGCTAAGATGACTGATGTTATCTAATGAAGGCATGAACTTCATACAAAAAAAATACTTTCCTGTATAATTATGATCTCTCTCATTGTTGTGATCTGTGTCTTTTCACTAGTTTCAATTGAAAGATGGGATATTTCAAGAGATAGTCAGAATTCAGTTTTTTTTTAAATGAGTTTATTATCAATGTTATTTTTATGTGAAATAAGTGCACACATCATTGGAAAGATCATTCAGAATTACAGAATAAATGTCCATGCGTAGACCAGTTTAAGAATAAAGTATAGTATTAAAGCAGTGATCTGTAAGTATAAACAAATAACTGTTTTACTCTGAAAGTTTAACCCTTTGACCTATAGTTAATCTTGTTTTTATCTTTTATTACTCATTTGTACTTGTTCATTGGTCCAAAGCACTTGGGATTCACATTGCCAATTAGAGTTGAAATAGAGCTTTGAAATATAGCAGCTGTCAGTCAAGAACCAAACGAGAAAGCCACAGTAGCTCTCTGACTCGTCTACATCCTGATATTTATTAATCACCCAGCAGTAATTAGTGCACCCACTGTTATTCAACCTCCGTTTGCAAATGCCTCCTTTATGTCAAGACATTTTAGTATTTTAAAATGCCAAAATGCTTCAGTGACTGTTTTACCTAACGTGACAAAATTGTTTCATTCAAATGCTCTAGAAAAAGACACTATGTGCAATTTTGTAGTCTCTTTTTCATTTACTATTATATCCTGAATATTTTCCATGGCATTAAATGTTGATTTCTAAATTTTTCCTTAGGAACAAATATTAATGAACTCTGTGTGACATAATATCTTTAATAATCATCTGTTGCTGACATGTGTTTTGTTTCCCATATTTCATTAATTTAAGCATTCTTGTGACTTCATATTTGTACATATCTGTGTGATATATTCCAAATTTGAAGTCTTTATATAAATACATAATCTCATTTTAGTATTTTCTCTGCTAGGACCTTCACACATATGTATGTAAATCTGCTTTGGTAGATTCCTCTAGTATAGATTTCAGTAAAAATGACTTATAATCTTATTTCAGAAGGATAATTTAAATTTCCCGAGAATTATACAAGCTATACATGTGATGTCATCGAAGACCTGAATACTAAGGAAAAGCTTTTAGAAGTATTAGTATTTGCAGTTGAACCTTTGTATAAGTACTCTTGGTTGCCTAGTCTGTGGGTCTCTCTTTCCTACCTTGCACTACACTCATTTTGTTCTTGTATAGGTCAGTGTACCTAAACATGACATTATCTATAGTTCAAAAACAATAAGGTGTTGTTTCTAAGTGGGGATGGCAGAGTGGGGTGAAGGAAGAGGGCTCTTTGCCAAAGGTTATTGGTCTTCTCAGTTAACTTATTCTAAAGCTGTCTTGTCTTCCAGCCTCCTTGTTATATGAAATAGTAAATATTCTTGTAGTGTAATGTACCTTGAGTGGTGCTGTCTATTATTTGCTCTAAAAAGTATGTTAGTGAAACTTTGAGAGGTAGAAATGATTTGGAAAATTTGAAAAATCCTGCATGTAACATTTTCAGTGGGAGAAATCACATAAGCTAAAGTGGTCAAGGAGTCATCAGATTGATGGCCATATGCAAGTTTCTTGTGCCTTAGAGCAAAAAAGGGGGAGTTACCACATTAAACTCTGTTTTCCATAAGTGATATCTCAGTCCTATAGAGTCCTCTAGGACTCTCAGGAACATGTGCAGACTTTCTTACCTCATTTTCTCCAGCAAGCTTGAAACTTGGCTTTTAAGGTGTAAGTTGTATTTACAGTTCTCCTATGAAGAAAGCTGTAGTCAAAGTTCTATAGGAGGTAGTAGGAAAACACTAGTTTAGTGTCATGTGTTCACACACAGCCCTGGGCTGTAGCAGAAAATGGGGAAGTTGTGCTAGTGAAAGGTTGCTGAATCATGCAAAGATGCTGGGATTCTTGGCCCCCGGAGGAGAAGAATTCAATCCGGGGCCAGAGATGAGGCTTGATCGCTCAGAGCTTTTGTGTAATAAAGTTTTATTAAAGTATAAAGGAGATAGAGAAAGCTTCATAGGCATCAGAAGGAGGTGGATGTTATATAGTCACTGCCACTAAGTCGCTTCGGTCATGTCCAACTCTGCGTGACCCCATAGACGGCTTTGCACCAAGCTCCCCCGTCCCTGGGATTCTCCAGGCAAGAACACTGGAGTGGGCTGCCATTTCCTTCTCCAATGCATGAAAGTGAAAAGTGAAAGGGAAGTCACTCTCCTCCATTCTTGGGGTTTTCCAGGCAAGAGTAGTCACTAGCAGTGTGTTAATGAAAGAAAGGAATGTCTTAAAACTCAGAATGGCACCAGGCCCCTCACCCATAAGATGCATTTTGGGATAATCTTGGCACCAAATGGTTCATCCTGGGCCATAAAATGATTAACTTGAATCTTGAAGGGCGGATCACCATACAAACAGTTTCATTTACATAGGTTAGGGGAACAATATCTGAGTAGAACTTACTGGTTTGTCAAGTAGGTTCTGAGCCAAAAGGTGGAACTAGCTTGAAGACAAGAGTTTCTTAAGACAAACATTTCCATAAGAAAAAGGCATAACTTCTGGTGAAGCCAGGTGACATTATGGCAACATGGTATTTTAAGAGAAACTACCTTTTAAATGTGTATAGAGAAGGAAAAAATATTGCAAGCTATTTCCTCGTTTGGAGACCCCTGCCCTTCCTGCCTGTTACCCTTTCACTAGCATGGAAACCACATAGTTAATGGTGACAATTTATTAAATAATACTTTTCTTGTGCCTTTCAAAATAGTTAATTCTCCACTAATGGAGAGCTTTGTCTTCTCATCCTTTCCCAAATTAATTCCTTATCTTAAGAAAAATATTTATGCACCTCCTTTGTGCCAGACTCTGTTTAAGGTCCTGGGAATATAATGGTGAACAAGCCTGAAACTATCTTTATTTAAATAGGGCTAGGAGTTCAGATATATACACAAGTAAATAATTCTAGATGGTGGTAAGTTCTAGAAGAGTATACATCAAGGTTATGATACAGTATTTTAAATTATGTGGTTATGAAAGATCTCTCTGAGGTGACATTTGAATTAGCACCTCAGTAGGAAACCAGGTGTGAAAAGAATATTTTAGATGAATGCAGTTAAACTCTTAAACAGGAGTGAGCTTGGGGTTTGTTTGTTCATTTAGTGGCTAAGTCTTGTTCGACTCTTTGTGATCCCATGGACTGTAGCCTGCCAGGCTGCTCTATCCATGGGATTTCCCAGGCAAGAATACTGAAGTGGGTTGTCATTTCCTCCTCCAGGGGATCTTCCCAACCCAGGGATCAGACCCAGGGATTGAACCCATGTCTCCTGTGTTGGCAGGCATATTCTTTACCACTGAGCCACCAGGGAAGTCAAGCTTGGGGGATTCAAGAATAGAAAGAAAGCAATGGTGCCTAGGGTTTAGGGAGTGAGGGCAGAGGCTGAATCTTTTATGGCAGTGTATGTAGGTCATGGTGAATTTAACTCCGTACACACTGAGAAGCTACTATTGCATTTTAAGTAGAGGCAAGTCATGATTTGAATTGTAGTTTCAAATGATCATTTTGGCTGTCATTGAGAATGATTTGTAAGCTCTGCTTTATAAAGTGAAGAAATACAAGCAGACACTAATAGCCAATGTAAAGCCAGTGTATAAATTAGGAGAAGCTCTTATTTAAGTTCTTTTACTTCATACCCCTTCTTTTTAAAATTTTTATTTTATAGTTTTTGTGGTTTTTAAAAGAGTAGGTTTAGCAGTCTTTTAGTTGACGTTAATGTTCCTTGTGTTTTTCCCTTATCAACTTCTAAGAGGAAAATCTTTTAATCTATTTTTTTGTCAGTACTCAGTAGTTTCAGTTAATTACAGACCAACTGGCCACTTCAAAACTTAGTGAGTTGAAACAACGGGGATTTCTTTCTCATGATTCTGAAGGTTGGCTGGGCTGATTCTCTGTTGGTTTTTGCCCAGGTTTACTCATGTGCCTCCATTTACGTGGTTTGACTAGACTGAAGGTCCAAGAAAGCCTTACCTACGTGCCTGGCTGTTGGTTGTGTTATGCCCAAGTTGCGAAATCTCCCAGTGACCACCAGGGAGCCGACATCTGATGCAAAAGCAAGAGAGTTTTTATTACCAAGCTCGAGCTGGGGCTCCCACCAATAGAGACACAGCGGCTATAGGGAGGAGCCCTGAGCTCTGGGTTACATTGCTTATATAGGGTATTCTTGCATGAGAAATTTGAAAAACGGGAGTTTCTGGGTTGGGAGACATTTAATTGGTTACCTTCTGTGGCAGGGTTAGGTGTTGGGTTCTGATTGGTTTTCATTTCCTAGGCTGTCCACGGGTTCTGATTGGTCCGCAGGTAGTGGGGTGGGGTTAAGGGATTTCCGAGAAGCTCTTTCCCGGGAATTTTTACACAATGGAGTTTTTCTGTTAACAAAATGGAGTAGGCTTAGATTCTTCAGTTGGTGTGCCTTGGTTCTCCTCTGTGTGTCCTCTCAATTTCCAGTAAACTAGACCATCTCCTTACATGATAATTTCATGGTATCTCTGCAAGAAAGAGAAAAGTAGAAGTTCTCAGAGGCTTAAGGTTTAGATTGAGAGGTTGTATGACCTCACTTCCATCATTTTCTGTTGGTGAAAGTAGTGCAGTCAGATTCCAGTCCTCTCTCTTGATGGGAAGAGAGGCAAAGTCACATTGCAAAGGAGCAATTATTATGACCCTCTATAAAAGTAGTCTGCCACAGTTCACTCTCTAACCACTAAAATTTGTATTCCTGCCAAATGCAGATAAACTCATCCTCTCCCCAATTCCCAAAATCTAATTGCAGCCTTACTCTCCAAGTCCGAGATCTCTTGATCTGCATTGGGTCCAGATATGAATAAGGCCCCTTAAGTTCATTTCCTCTGAACTGTTGCTTCAGAGACCTATAAACTAAAACGAATACCAAATCAGTATTCTTAAGTTTCTAGCTTAAGAAATTGGACAAACGTGAACAAATTAAACCCAAAGTAAGCAAAAGGTAAGAAATAATCAAGAACGATAATCAGGAAGATAGAAAATAAGCAGGGAAATCAATGAAACCAATAACCAGTTCTTTGAAAAGCTTCTTAATATTGACAGAGCACTACCTACATTAGTCAAGAAAAAAGGAAAAGACACAAACTACCAATATGTGAAATAAAAAGGATATCACTACAGATCCTCCAAACATTAAAAGAATAGTAACAGAATATTGTGAACAAATTTGATTATTATTTTATTTTTTAAATTTATTTTTAATTGGATGATTGCTTTACAATAGTATGTTAGTTTCTGCCATATAGTGTCATGAGTCAGCCATAGGTATACATTTGTCCTGTCTCTCTTGAACCTCCCTTATGCCACTAAATGTAACTTAGATAAATGATCAGATTCCCTGATGGATACAAACTATCAAGGCTCATTCAGAAAGAAAATAGAGAACATGAAAATCCCTACGTATGTTAAAGAAATTAGATTTGTAGATAAAAACCTTACCACACACACACAAAAAAAAACAACCTAACTGGAAAGTAACTCCCAGTCAGATGTCTTCTCAGTGAATTCTCCCAAACATTTAAGAAAGAGGTGATGCCAGTTCCACACAAGCTCTTTCCAAAAATAGAGAAGAGGAACACTTCTGAACTCATTTCATGCAGCCAATATTACTCTGATACGAAGTCAAAGACGTGACAGGAACAGAAATCTGTAAACCACTATCCCTTGGGAACATAGGCAGAAACTCTTAGTTAAAATATTGGGAAATGATAAAATGGAAACAAGTTGAATCCAGCAATATAATAAAAAGTTATTATATTGTGACTAATGTCAAAAAATGTAAGGCTGGTTTAACATTCGAAAATCAGTCCATGTGATTCACCATATTAATAGGCTAAACTGAAACAGTGTCATGGTGGTTTAGTTGTAAGTCATGTCTGACTCTTGTGACCTCATGGACTGTAGCCCGCCAGGCTTCTCTGTCAGTGGGATTCTCCAGGCAAGAATACTGGAGTGGATTGCCCTTTCCTTCTTCAGGGGATCTTCCTGACACAGGAATTGAACCTGGGTCTCCTGCATTGCAGGCAGATCATTGCAGTAGATGGAGAAAAATACCATCCATGCAACAAAAAGCCAAACTCGGCAAACAGATAATAAAACAAACTTCCTTAAACTGATAAAAACCTAAAACTAGCATTGTACTCACTGAGGACTGAGTGCTTTCCTCCTATGACTGGGAACAGAGCAAGAGTTTCTGCCCTTACTGCTTTGTTCAGCAGTGTACTAGAGTTCCTAGGCCTTATGGTAAGATAGGAAACTGAAAGGCTGATAGATTTATTAAAAAAAAAAAAGGTCATTATTCACAGGCAACCTGAATGTAGAAAATGCTGTGGAATTTAATTTTTTTTTAAGCCCCTAGAACTATTAAACCAGTTTAGCCAAATCACAGGGCATATGGTCAATATACAGAAATCATTTTTAGTTCCGTATACCCTTATCTGGTATTAGCAGTGAACATTGGAAAGTCAAAGTCCAACAACAATGCCATTTATAATAATATCAAAAAATGAAATACTTTAAATAATAGATGTGTACAAGACCGCATTTATTATTTTGATGCTGAAAACCACAGAACATTGCTCATATATATTGAAGAACACCTAAATAAATGGAGGTGTATAATATGTTCCTCTTGCCTGGCAAATCCCATGGACGGAGGAGCCTGGTGGGCTGCAGTCCATGGGGTCATTAAGAGTTGGACATGACTGAGTGACTTCACTTTCCCTTTTCACTTTCATGCATTGGAGAAGGAAATGGGAGCCCACTCTAGTGCTCTTGCCTGGAGAATCCCAGGGACGGGGGAGCCTGGTGGGCTGCCATCTCTGGGGTTGCACAGAGTCGGACACGACTGAAGCGACTTAGCAGCAGCAGCATATTATGTTCATGGATCAGAAGACTCCATTTAAAAATTTCATTTCTCCTCAGATTGATACATAGATTCAACTCAATCTTAAAAACCTAGGAGGATTTTTTGTAGAACTTGACAAATTGGGTCTATAATTTATATGGAAATTTAGAAGACCTCTCTGACCTGTTAGAAAAAAGAACAGCAAAACTGAAGGAATTGCACTATTTGATTTTAAGACTTACCGTAAAGTTATGGTAATCAAAGCAGTGTGGTGTTAACATGAGACTATATCAGTTGAACAGAGTCTAGAAATACCCACACATTTATGGTCAGTAGATTTTTTACAAAGATGCCAAGGCAATTCATTGAGTAAACAGTACTGGAGAACTATTTATAATAGCCAAAGCATGGAAACAGCCTTCATGCCCATTGACAGATGAATGGATAAAGAAGATGTGGTAGATATATATACAGTGAAATGTTGTTTAGTTGTTAACTCGTGTCCTACTCTTTTGTTACCCCATGGATTGTAGCCTTCCAGGCTCCTCCATCCATGGGATTTCCTTTTGAAGGGGATCTTCCTAATCCAGGGATTGATCCCATGTCTACTGCATTGGCAGGTGGATTCTTTACCACTGAGCCACCAGGAAAGCCCACAGTGGAATATTACTGAGCCATTAAAAAGAATGAAATAATGCCATTTGCAGCAAATGGACCTCAAGATTGTCATACTGAGTGAGGTAGGTCAGAGAAAGACAAATATGGTATGATATTGCTTATATGCAGAATCTAAAAATAAAGATGCAAATGAACTTATTTACAAAACACAGATTCACAGATTTAGGGAACGAATTTATGGTTACAGGGGTGTGGAGGGTAAGGGAAAGGAGAGCTAGGGAGTTTGGGATGGACATGTACACATTGCTATACCTAAAATGGATAACCGTCAAGGACTTAACTATATAGCATAGAGAACTCTGCTCAGTGTTATGTAACAACCTAAATGGGAAGAGATTGAAAAAGCATAGATGTGTGTCTGTGTGTAACTGAATTACTTTGCCATACACTTGAAGTTTAGTGAGGGACAGGGACGCCTGGCATGCTGCAGTCCATGGGGTTGCAAAGAGTTGGACATGACTTAGCAACTGAGCAACAACAACACTTGAAACTAACACAACATTGTTAATCACCTACCCTCCAACATAAAATAAGTTTATAAAAATGGTGCTAGAGAAATTGTATATACTGATGGGGTAGGACTGAAGGGAGGAGAGCAGGGGAGAGACCTTGACCCTTGTCTCATATCATATCCAGAAATAACTGGAATGGGTTATAGTCCTTAATCTAAGTCTGAGACTTAAAAACGTCTGGAAGAAACATAAGAGAAAATGTGAATTTGCAGAGGCAGCATTTCTTCGAGAAGACCCAACAAGCATGAATGATAATAGAATGAATATTGATAAGTTTCACTACATAAAATTTAAAACTTTCTTTGAAAGGGGTGATTAAAGAGCAGCAGTATCATATTACAAACAGATGTGCCTCCTGAGATGGGTGAAATTTGTATTTTTATTTTGCAATCTCTTACTACAGTGTAGTGTAGAACAGAGTGCTGAGTTTAAATTCAGAAATTTTCTCATTTGTAATCCTAACTCTGACACTTGTCAAAGATATAGTTTACTAAATTACTTAGTGTTGTTAACATTTTCAGAGCCTTGGTTTTCCTTTCTTTTCTCTTTTGTGAAATAGTCATATGAATGCTTACCTTATGGGATTACAGTGATGGTCAAAAAAATAGGAATAAAAAATAAGAGTGCTATTGCTGTTTTTATTCTGTGTCATTATTGTTATACATGTTTTTGATCCTTAACTTCTCCGCTCATAAAATGGTACATGTGAAAGAACCTCCCTTCCACACATAACCAACTATAATTAGCTTTTAGGGAAAGTCTGAAATTTTTTAATGTTTCAGTAGATGTTTAAATAGATCTCCAGTTTATCCTTCTGATCCTTGATGATGGAAATCAAAGTAGGTATAGTGACATTATTTTCATTTTCTTTTAAGAGAACTGCTCACACTACTTTTGTGGACATACTGTAGTTTTATGCCAAACCAGTCCTTTTTACTAGTAATATTTTAATGAGCAATTGAAAAATATGTCCTAAATTTGTAGAGATATTAAGTAATAACTATGTCACTTTTTATATGAATAGCTATTGTAACATTTTAATATATACTGTGTATTATATACTTAAACTGTAAAACAATAGAATTAGTCATTAGTGTACTTTCTTGGAAGCTTTTTCCATGTACTTTTTTAGCATAGTAGGTTCAGCTGTCCTTTAAAACATGCAGTTATATTTGATGTTATACACTGTGAAGTGGTTCCCAAGAACATATCAGGTACTTTGAGCCCAAAAGAGAATAATTTCGTGTCACACAGGACAAACTCCATTGCTTCACAAATCCACTTGGCTTTGGCACAGAGAAAATGAGTTTTTTAATATCTGAAAGTTAGATTGTAGAGCCTCATCCATGACTCACTCATACATTATAAGTTTAAACTTTATTACAGACGTGAAGACCGTCTTTCTGTAAAGGACCACTGGATCCAAGGGTTAAAAAATAACAGCAACCACGGCCGCTTTCAAAAAGGCCAAATTAAGGGATTGGAAGGCAAGAGAAATAGAAAATGTTAACTATCATTCTACTTTTAAGAAGTACAAGATCGTTTTTCATTTTATATCAGGGTAGATAAGACAGGATATGAGACAGTGTTATGGGAGAGATCAAAAGAGAAAAAGCCACTGTCTTTTTTTCTGTGTTCTGTATTTCTATCTTCCTGTTTAGTTGTTGGTCAACTATGTTCGCCATCACCCAAGCTATCCCACTGGGACAAGAGGAGAAAAATGGATATAACATGGGTGGTAAAGATGGTACAGCGGAAGTAGAAAAACATTTATAAACTGGTTCTGGGGGCTTCAAAGTGGGTGTCGATGCTTCTGTACAGATTTCCAAAGTTCCTTGGATTGTGTTAATAAGTTATTGCTGTTTTTTATCCATACTCATTGAAATTCTGTTTTTCTCCTTAGCAGTTAATCATTGTTCCTAACCTCTATTCTTTTTGACTTTATGCTACTTTTAACTCTAAGGAAAATTATTCATATATATACAATATTATCGCTTACTAGATTACTTACTTACCACAGGCCAGATGGCTTCATAAGCCACAGGCACCCAAGTCCTTGGGTTAGTCTATGAGATACGAAATCTTATTCATGGCTCCCACTCAGGTTGTTGGATCAATCGCTTTGTGATATGGAATCTTCTTAATAATGGCTTTGAACTTTTCTGTTCTTCTTTAGAGAAAGTCCTTTCTATTTATGAAAATAGAATAAAGCCTAACAGATTTTCTTGAATACAATCTAGTGATGATATCTTCTGGTATTGCTCAAATATAAATCTTCGAGACTGGTGACCTGTCTTCCATAAATACTTATCTTCCTTAATACTTTGCACAAGAGTAGAGGCTTAATATATATTAATAAAAATAAGAGTATTATTTGCATCATTTAGAGTCCTCCATGTATTGGGAAAGGAAAAGAGGAATAAATATGTTTGATGACTAAGAAAAGCATAGATTTTCAAAGTGAGATCATCAAAAATTTTCTTGAAGACACCTTGTGGGAAAAAATGAAAAAATGACTTTAAAACATTAGAAAGTGCTATTTGAAGGTAAAGCATGTCTCCCCTTATTCATTTTTCTTCCTTAATATATTGTGCTACTCTTTTTTTTTTTTCCCCTTCCTCCTTCTCCCAGCCCCTTATTCACAGCTGCTTCCTGGTGGCTCGGAGGTTAAAGCGCCTGCCTCCAATGCAGGAGACCGGGGTTTGATCCCTGGGTCGGGAAGATCCCCTGGAGAAGGAATTGGTAACCCACTCCAGTATTCTTGCCTGGAAAATCCCATGGACGGAGTAGCCTGGTAGGCTACAGTCCATGGGATCACAAAGAGTCGGGCACGACTGAGGGACTTCACTTTCACTTTTGTAAATACTTGAGTTATTAGGTCTCATCAGCGGTGCCTCATTTGAATCTCTGTCTCTGTGTATACTATTCTCTTTCTCTGAGATTACTGGCCTATTACATTACTTTCATTTGTTTTAAGCCAGGATAACTGGCTTTTGCCTCAAGGTATCATAGAGTTCTTATGTGTCTAACATCTCAAGCCTAGTTAGTTCCCCATATTTCATGGAACAGACTTTGATGGCTGTTCCACATCCTAGTGATCAAGTATCTCTAATGTTATAAAGAAAGAGCACTGTTGAAATGTGACCTTGCACAAGTCAGCCTCATTCATCTGCAAAATGGAGAGAATTAATGTGTGTCCTTGAACCTAATATGGTTTGTTGTGAGTAAAGATTAAACCAAGCTCTGTAAAAAGCTACAGGACCTCTACAGCTTTAAGATGTTCTGGGGATGACATTTCTAAAGATTGCATTAAAATAAAATACTCACACTCTGTGAAGCAGCAAGGGGTATCTTTTCAGTCTCATTTCTTTATCTGTAGTAGTCTCTTTATCCTCTGTCTGTAGAAATTCAATCCACCTCTAAAAGTCTAGGGCAAATGTTACCACCTTCATAAATTTTTTCTTTATGTTCTAAATTAAAAGTGATGTCACCCTCCTGGAATTCAATAACTTGGCAGGTTTTTTTTTTCCACCATTGTTTAAAGTCTTTATTCAGTTTGTTAGTGTTGCCTTTGTATCACATTTTGGTTCCTTGGCTTCCAGGCATATGGGATCTTAGCTCGCTGACCAGGGATCGAACCCATACCCTCTGTATTCTAAGGCAGAGTCTTAACCACTGGACCATCAGGGAAGTCCCATTTTGTCAGCTTTCTAATGGATGTAGCAGTTCCCTTATTTTCTCATTCTTGGCCACCCGCCCCCTATACCTGAGAGCACCATCTAGATATTATAAAACAATAATTAGACTAGAGCTGTGGTCACTCCAGTCTTAATGTGTCTGAGATCACATGGGGGATCCTGATCTCACTCACTCTTGGAAGTTGGGGGTCAGAACTTCTGCTTCAACCACACTTTTCTTCCTTTCGTCTCTTGCATTTTACATGCCCCCTCCCACAGTAGGTCTTTTGTGCATGATGTTGCCTTCGCCAAGAATTAGTGTTTCTTTCTTTGTCTTTATGATGCTTATCCTTCAGATGTGAGCTTTATCATTAATTCATAGTAAATCCTTTTCTTGGTCAACTTTCCCACATTGTATGTTCTCATAGCACTGGATACTCCATCACAGCACTCGTCACAAGTGAAGCTTTGCCATTTATCTATATAATCATTTAAATAATGACTCACAGAGTTGGCAGCTTCACGAGGGTAGACACTATATATGTTCCTGTTCTTACTTATATTCCTATTGCCTATATAAATGCCTACAGTTTCTGAACATAGTTGTCCTCTAAACTATTTGAATATATAGATGCATACTAGTCTACGAATTCTCTTTGATACAGATGCTCTAGGCCCTTGCATTTGATCCTTATTTATAATTGACTTGTAAATTCTCTCTTAACCTTTCTTTGTTTTGGTGTCTAAAACTGAATGAAACCTGTGTTGCCTTCCTCACAGGGTATCAGTTCAGTTCAGTTCAGTAGCTCAGTCGTGCTCGACTCTTTGTGACCCCATGGACTCCAGCATGCCAGGACTCCCTGTCCATCACCAACTCCTGGAGTTCACTCAAACTCACGTCCACCGAGTCGGTGATGCCATCCAGCCATGTCCTCCTCTGTCGTCCCCTTCTCCTGCCCCCAACCCCTCCCGGCATCAGAGTCNTGAGATTACTGGCCTATTACATTACTTTCATTTGTTTTAAGCCAGGATAACTGGCTTTTGCCTCAAGGTATCATAGAGTTCTTATGTGTCTAACATCTCAAGCCTAGTTAGTTCCCCATATTTCATGGAACAGACTTTGATGGCTGTTCCACATCCTAGTGATCAAGTATCTCTAATGTTATAAAGAAAGAGCACTGTTGAAATGTGACCTTGCACAAGTCAGCCTCATTCATCTGCAAAATGGAGAGAATTAATGTGTGTCCTTGAACCTAATATGGTTTGTTGTGAGTAAAGATTAAACCAAGCTCTGTAAAAAGCTACAGGACCTCTACAGCTTTAAGATGTTCTGGGGATGACATTTCTAAAGATTGCATTAAAATAAAATACTCACACTCTGTGAAGCAGCAAGGGGTATCTTTTCAGTCTCATTTCTTTATCTGTAGTAGTCTCTTTATCCTCTGTCTGTAGAAATTCAATCCACCTCTAAAAGTCTAGGGCAAATGTTACCACCTTCATAAATTTTTTCTTTATGTTCTAAATTAAAAGTGATGTCACCCTCCTGGAATTCAATAACTTGGCAGGTTTTTTTTTTCCACCATTGTTTAAAGTCTTTATTCAGTTTGTTAGTGTTGCCTTTGTATCACATTTTGGTTCCTTGGCTTCCAGGCATATGGGATCTTAGCTCGCTGACCAGGGATCGAACCCATACCCTCTGTATTCTAAGGCAGAGTCTTAACCACTGGACCATCAGGGAAGTCCCATTTTGTCAGCTTTCTAATGGATGTAGCAGTTCCCTTATTTTCTCATTCTTGGCCACCCGCCCCCTATACCTGAGAGCACCATCTAGATATTATAAAACAATAATTAGACTAGAGCTGTGGTCACTCCAGTCTTAATGTGTCTGAGATCACATGGGGGATCCTGATCTCACTCACTCTTGGAAGTTGGGGGTCAGAACTTCTGCTTCAACCACACTTTTCTTCCTTTCGTCTCTTGCATTTTACATGCCCCCTCCCACAGTAGGTCTTTTGTGCATGATGTTGCCTTCGCCAAGAATTAGTGTTTCTTTCTTTGTCTTTATGATGCTTATCCTTCAGATGTGAGCTTTATCATTAATTCATAGTAAATCCTTTTCTTGGTCAACTTTCCCACATTGTATGTTCTCATAGCACTGGATACTCCATCACAGCACTCGTCACAAGTGAAGCTTTGCCATTTATCTATATAATCATTTAAATAATGACTCACAGAGTTGGCAGCTTCACGAGGGTAGACACTATATATGTTCCTGTTCTTACTTATATTCCTATTGCCTATATAAATGCCTACAGTTTCTGAACATAGTTGTCCTCTAAACTATTTGAATATATAGATGCATACTAGTCTACGAATTCTCTTTGATACAGATGCTCTAGGCCCTTGCATTTGATCCTTATTTATAATTGACTTGTAAATTCTCTCTTAACCTTTCTTTGTTTTGGTGTCTAAAACTGAATGAAACCTGTGTTGCCTTCCTCACAGGGTATCAGTTCAGTTCAGTTCAGTAGCTCAGTCGTGCTCGACTCTTTGTGACCCCATGGACTCCAGCATGCCAGGACTCCCTGTCCATCACCAACTCCCGGAGTTCACTCAAACTCACGTCCACCGAGTCGGTGATGCCATCCAGCCATGTCCTCCTCTGTCGTCCCCTTCTCCTGCCCCCAACCCCTCCCGGCATCAGAGTCTTTTCCGATGAGTTAACTCTTCACATGAGGTGGCCAAAGTACTGGAGTACTGATGCGTCCTTCCAATGAACACCCAGGACTGATCTCCTTCAGAATGGGCTGGTTGGATCTCCTTGCAGTCCAAGGGACTCTCAAGAGTCTTCTCCAACACCACAATTCAAAAGCATCAATTCTTCGGCACTCAGCTTTCTTCAGTCCAACTCTCACATCCATACATGACCACTGGAAAAACCATCACCTTGACTAGATGGACCTTTTTTGGCAAAGTAATGTCTCTGCTTTTTAATATGCCGTCTAGGTTGGTCATAACTTTCCTTCCAAGGAGTAAGCGTCTTTTAATTTCATGGCTGCAGTCACCATCTGCAGTTATTTTGGAGCCCAGAAAAATAACGTCTGACACTGTTTCCCCATAATATGGTGGACATCAAATGAGAAATGTGAAAATATTTCAAAAAGTATAAAGTGGTGTTTGAATATAAAGTTACATTAAATAGCTAGTAATATGAGAGACACTGTCATGGATATAGAATATACTACATGGACCTTGTTAATATTATTTGTTCTGTAACAATAGTAGTTGCATTTTGAGATGGAGTTTAATGTTACGTATTGGACTTCTTATCTTAGAAATTCTCTTTTCACTATCCATTGTTTAGGGTAGTGAGTATCATTTATTTCCTCTTGTGAGAAGCATATGACCCCAAATTGCCTAACTTTGGCCTTCAAATTCACTTTTTAAAAATGGTTTAGCAAGCTCTATTATGTTAGTACAAACCACATCTTTCACAAATGGCTTATCTTTGTATTTATAATTACTTAATGCTGTGTGCTATGAGGCATAACAGGATTGTATATGTTACTTTAACTCTGGACAAATGGAATAGGAAAACATCAGTTAAATAAATTGAATTGATACTCTGTTGTATTTTTGGAACAGGACAAGATAGCCTCTTTTTTAAAACAAACTTTCTGTTTGGTTATTTCATAATTTTCTTAAAATATATTTATTTTGCTTCATTTCTGTTTTCTGTTCCCAGTTCTTCCCCCTTCACCCTTTTAAATTTCTCTAATTTTTCTTCTTTTTTACTTCAACAGTGTGGGTTGCAGGGGGAAAAAAAACTTGGCTGTTAATCAAGAACATGATCTCATTGCTTTCAATGGCTTAGAAAAGAAACATTTTAAAGCAGTTGAAAGATTCCACTTTGGAAAGTAGGTACTGCATAACTAAGTGTGTTGGTTCCCAGCAGAGCCTTGAGTAATCTGTTTCCAGCCATCCTCATATTTTTTTCTCTTCTACTTCCTGTTCAGTGAGCAAGTGCCTAAGTTAATTAAAAAAAAAAAAAAAAAAAAAGATTCTGTAAGACTTCTCTTTAGGAGTTCTTGCCAGAGTATTGTTTTCTATTCCTTAACTGATCCACATATATTTTTATCCTTTTGTATCGTGATTGTTTCCGAATTTCATCACTTACTCGAGAAGTGAATATTATTGTCCTACAGCTTCCTTGGGAAGTCCGTCCCCTTCAACCCACACTAAGGTGGAACCTCGTCACTGCCCTGCTGTTGCGACCTCGTGAGGGACAGCAGCCGAGCCAGGACTGCTGTCTCTGGGGCTGTTGGAGCAGAGGTCTTCAAGTGCTCGGAGGAGTGGGGCTGAACTGGAGCCACCTTCCCCCACCCCCAGCTCTGTACCACACTTTGACTGCAAGTTCCACTGTCGCAAGAGCTTGTGCTCACAGCTTCACAGTCTCTGTTGAAAAGGTGTCTTACCGTTTGAATCTAGCCTTTTACTCTTTCTGGGCTCAAAACCAGTTCAGAGAGCCAGATTTAAAAAAGACACCATGCCATTTCTTCCATTGTTCTTATTCATCTCACTTTCCTTCTCTCTTTCTTCTCCCCCTAGGCCTCCTCTAGGTTCCCACTGACATTTCCATTCATGAATTAAAAGGCAAAATACCATCTATAGAGAGAGGTCCCTGGCTCACTAGTTCTGATAGTTTGCTGAGTTCATAATCATACTTGGAATCAGCTCAGCCAACCTGTTACATTCAATAGGATATCAACAGGTATCCACATACCTGCTACAAAATTCATAAGATAGAAAAATACAATGAAAACTCTTCCCAGCACCTCCATCTTTTAGTTATCAAGTTCCTATCCTGTAAGGAATCAGTGTTTCCAGTTTCCTCTGTATCCCTCCAGAACTCCTTCATGCATGTATAAACAAATCTATAGATGGTTCCTTATATATTCTTTACTACTTTGCTCTTCTTTTCTCCCTCCTCCTCCACAAATGACATATATGCCTTGCTCTTCCTTGTTCTTTTCACTTGAAGGCTGTTTTCATGTTTGCATATAAGGAATTTCTTATGGCTGCATTGTGTGATTATACCATAATTTATCTATTCTCCTAATGGTGTACATTTAGGTTGTTTCTAATCTTTTCCTATTAGAAATAATGCTGTGAAAAATAGCACTGAACATAATTTAGTTTGCTCGCTCATGTTTATCTGTAGGGTAGATTCCCTAGAACTGAAATCGCAAGGTTAATGGTTATACAGTTTGGAAGCTGCGACATTTTCAGTTATTAAATTCTGAGGAGGTTGTTTGTTCTGTTTCTGATTTCTGACACATTCTAGAATCCGCCTTCTAGCTTTATCACCTATTTGTTGATTGCTCAGGCAGTGTGCAAGCAACATAATTAAGTGGTCCAGGTGTAAGGAAAAAAAAAAGATTTCGTTTTTGTTTTCAAACTTTTCATAGAGATATAAAAATAAAGGATTATTTTTTCTATCATGACACAAACTGCAGTATGAGCTGGGTCATAAACAGCAGCTGATATTTATTGTCCAGAGTGACCAGGCCAGGGGTGATTCGTGTCTGATATAAGAAGGGGAGGCACTTCCAGCCAGTTGTTGGCACAGGAGGGATTACGAACTCAAGGGTGACTCAGGATGGGTAATAGATGCAGCAATTTTTTTTTCTATAAAAGTAAAAACTAGCATATTTATATTCAGTCTCCTGACTTTTAAATACCACATAGACCAAATAAACGTGCACCACGGAATTGGTCCATCACCCTAAGCCTCTAGTTTATGCCTCCAGCTGTTGTGCATATAGAGGCAGCTTCTTGGTCTGTTTCTCTAACTCTGACTGCCCCGTATTCTAGTTCCTCATCTGCTGTCAGCCAGGTTCTGTCTCTAGCATTCATTGATTCCTAAAGATTCAGTTCTGCATATCATCATTGTCCATGTTCTTAACTCTTTATTTAGACTTTCCTTCACTCTTGATGTTTTCCAGTCATAACATACAGAATCAAAGATTTAAATATCATGTTTCTATTAATTTAGTCACAATATCTTATGACTTGCAACAAGTTTTTTTCTATTTAAGAGGTGTAGACTTTCAGAATTTTAGCTCCTGGAAACAGAACATAATGATATTTATTATGTTCTCTTTATGATTTCTACCAGGATTCTTTTTAGATTTTGGTCATTATTTGAAGGGGCAGGAGAAACACAATCATAGATATGAGGTAAGTATTAAAGCTTATTAGCAAGAAAGCTTTCTCTCTGAAGTCAGTCATGACCTTCTTTGGATGTGGTTTATCAATGAGATACTGAAAGAGTATCTAAGAGATACTGAGAGGGCCAAAAATGTCTCCATGACATTGCATCATGATTCCCAACAGATCCTAAACTTAGTTGGTAGATAATTGCTGTTTCTTTATTCCATTTTTTCAGAATTTCCACTAGAGAGGTATACAGTTGTCAGCATCACATCTTCCTTCCCACCTGGCAGACTTTCTCCCACCCTGCCCCCAATGCACGTTCACCATTCCTTTATGATGTTGAGAAACCACTGCCTTTGGTGCATTTTCTCAAAGTCATTTATTCATAATTAGAGTTAAAAGATTAGAGGTGTGCGTGTACACGGCTGTGGACGTGCTCAGTCGAGTCTGTCTCTTTGCGACCCCATGGACTGTAGCCCGCCAGGCTCCTCTGTCCATGGGATTCTCCAGGCAAGAATACTGGAGTGGGTTGCCATTTCCTCCTCCAGGAATCTTCCCAGCCCAGGGATCTTCCCATTGGCAGGCAGATTCTTTACTACTACCACCACCTTAGAGGCACTGTTAAAAAAAACTGAATTGTGGGATAAAACTTGGAATAGGGAATCCTTGTGGTTACTTGCGGAAAACAAGACTTGTCCAAGCAGTTTTTGGCAGAGAGCTGTCTGCCAAATCAGGATTTCTGTGTACTCATGAAACCACTTTCTCATCATAGTTTAGTTTTCCAAGTAAATTCCCATATTAGAAAGCAAGTACTCTCAGTACCAGCCTTTGCATTGCTTTTCTGCTACTCGCCTTAAATCATTTTTCCCCTCAGATCTAATAAACTTTTTGAAAGATTGCTGCTTCAGACTTACAAAGGAACACGGAGGCTAACATTTCTGGGTGCCTCCATAAGGAACCTTTTTTATTGTATCCTATTGAGTCCTCACAGTGACTCTTTGAAGTAAATAACATGGTCTGCAGTTTGCCAAGGAGGAAACCAGAGTTTAACAGGATAAGACGTTTGTACAAGGTCAAACTGCTAACAAGGGCTAGAACCTGGGATTTCAAATACAAAGCAGTCATGGTCCAAATCTCTTACTGTGTACTCCTCTGTCCTACTCCCAGTTGGTTTTTTTTTTTTTTTTTACCTTAGAAAGATTAACTATGTGTAACAAGAATAAGGATGGAAGCAGAGAAGGAAGTTGGAAACCATGGCATTAATACAGCAGAAAGAGGAAGTCTCAAGGAAGATACAGAAGGTCACAGATAAAAGAACCTACTAAGGAGGTTAACATTAATTTTGTTTAGCCTGTACTTGTATTTTATTTTAATTCTCCTTGTAAAGAGAAACTAGAAAAATCTATAAACTTCAGTTTAAAATGACAGCCTATCAATTATATTAATATCTTGATGTTATCTAATGGTATCTGGGAATATGGCAAAAAGTATAACCATAGAATTTTAAGACTGAATCATATTCTACCTTTCATAGAGATTATCTTTAATATGAAAGAGCTTGGTAAGTATTTTAAGATCTTTTATTTATATATTAACTCATATGAAAAGATGTAATAAGGAGCATGGGATACAAAGTCAGCACATTTATGATGCTGGTTAAACATAAAAAAGTTTAAAACAGATCTGAGTCTGGAAATTATTCTGAAGATTGAAGAAGTCTTACCACCTATAATTAGATATAGATCTGTAGTACAGAGGGTGCTTTTTGAAAGCTGATTGTGTTTGGAAGGTTATAGTAAGTAATTTACAATATTAATACTATGTCCATGGTACATTATACAGTATGTTTCTCCATATAGTTGGAGAACTCCTGAACTTTACATTAGGTATCTGAGGAAAATAATTCAGAATAAGGGATTTGAAATATATGAAGACTTTAGCAGATAAAACTGAGATAAGCCATTATGAATCTGGGGGGAATACATGATCGTGCTGGGATGACCAGATCATGGGGAAAATGAAGGAAAAAAGAAATAGAGAAAATAGGGTGGTTATCTGAAGCCTGAGGGTTTTGGTTTTCGTGTTTTGCTTTAATTTTTATTTTATGTAGGAGAATAGTTGATTCACGGTGTTGTGTTTTAGGTATACAGTAGGGTGACTCAGTTATACATACACATGTATCTATCCTTTTTCAAATTCTTTTCCCATATAGGTTATTATAGAATACTGAGCAGTGTTCCCTGTGTTATACAGTAGGTCACTGTTGATTATCTGTTGTAAATATAGCGGAGTATACCTGTCAGTCCCAAACTCCCTAAATATCCCTCCTCCTTGCCCTTCCTCCTGGGTAACCAGAAGTTCATTCTGTCTGTGAACTTGTTTCTAATTTGTAAATAAGTTTATTTGTATCATTTTTTTAGATTCTGCATATAAATATCATATGGTACTTGTCTTTGTCTGACTTCAGTTAGTATGATGATGCCTAAGACCATTCATTTGCCACAAGTGGCAATATTTTATTCTTTTTAATGGCTGAGTAGTGTTCTGTTGAATATGTGTACCAACCTCCTTTATCCTTTCATCTGTTGATGGATGTTTTAGGTTGTTTCCATGGTTTTGGTTATTGTAAACAATGCTGCCACGAACACTGGGCTGTATTTATCTTTTCGAATCATGTTTTTCCTCCACATGTATGCCCAGGAATGGGATTGCTAGATCATTTGGTGGTTGATTTGGTTGCTCTTTTTTTAGTTTCTTATGGAACCTCCATACTGGTCTTCATGGTAGCTGTACCAGTTTACATTCCCACCAACAGTATAGGAAGGTTCCCCTTTCTTTACACCCTCTGGAGCATTTATTGTTTGTTGATTTTTTTTGATGATGGCCATTCATTCTGGTGTGAGGTGATAACATCATTGTGGTTTTGATTTGCATTTCTTTAATAATTAATGATGTTAAGCATTTTTTCTTGCGCCTGTTGGCTGGCTGTATGTCTTTGAAGAATTATCTCTTTGGGTCTTTTGCCCTCTTTTTGATTGGATTGTTTAGGGTTTTGTGTTTTGGCTTTTTTTTTTTTTTTTTGGATATTGAGCCACATTAGCTGTTTGTAAATTTTGAAGGCTACTCCCTCGTCAGTCACATTGTTAGCAAATATTTTCTTCCATCCTGTGGGTTGTCTTCATTTTTTAAAAATTGATTTCCTTTGCTTTCCAAGCCCCAGGTTTTCAAAGGCAGAAGTATGAGAAAGTTGCGTGCTCCCCAGCTCAGGTGCAGAGCCTGTCCTCATGACTTGAGGTACGTTTTTGTCTCTTCAGTCAGATGATACAAAATGTTAGGGCCTAACAATGGTAGACTGTGGAAAAATGTAAAAAATAAAAGGAACTTGTCCTTGGGACGCTTAAGTATTATAAGTAGTGAATAAAGTATAGATAGGCTCCCTGAAATTTGTTTGACCACAGCTTTTACTTGGAAATAATCTGATTGACCGTCTTCCTATTTTAAATTATGTATTAGCATACCTCCTGAGATACAGGAGATAAAGCATGTCTCCACTTCTCTGCATTGGGAAACATGAATTCCCTTATCCTCAGCCTTCTTCATCCCCTTTTCAGCACTCACCTCCTAGTAAATTGACAAGGGTATGCTTCAAAGCTAGTCATTTATAAAAGTAGTTGATAATGCTCTTAGAAGTATAATTTAATGGATGCTGGGAATGTCCAAAAATAACATCTCTCTGGCAACCTGTTGATGTTAGAAATTCTACTGTTAGCAATTCATGGTAAGTATCCTTTTAAGTTGAGTCATCCCTAGGCTATTGATTTCACCCCAATCAAGCTGAAGTAGTATTTCATATTTTTAACAGAAATTTTCAGTTACAGGTTCCTCCTCTTGTCCTCCCAGTAACCTCCAGTTTTCATGTTCCTCTATCTTATCCTTTGCCATGCAACTCTGGCCACACTGTCCTTGGTGCTATTCTTTGAACATGGTAGACAATTTCTGTGTCAGGGTCTTGACCTTAAATGTCCTTTCTCCTATATCTATATGGCTTTCTTCCTATTTAAAAGTTATAATCCTGAATTCGTTCCCAGCTTTATTTTTCTCTATTGTATTTATCATGATCTGAATACTATATGATTGACTCTTTTTTAAAACTTGTCTTTCACCACAGAAACGTAAGGTTTTATGTGAACACAGTTTTATTTTGTTCATTGCTGAACTTTTCAGTGCCTAGCATACACTAGGTGCTCAGTAAGTATTTGTTAAAAGCATAAATGAATGAATGCAAAACCCTGCAGGATTGAGGCATAAAAGAAGTTCCTCTGGGGAAAGTGTATAACAAACACTTCTTAAGATAGTATTTCCCAAAATATGTTAAATTTGATTTCTCCTTCTGTAAGAAATACTTGCCCAAGTCCAACTATGGGACAACTTCTGTTTGCACACTTGTCATAATTCTGAATTCACAAAACTTTTAAATGACATGCATTTATATAGACCCTGAGTTTCTGAATGACTGATGGGAATATTTGCTTTTATTTGTTGGTAAATTTGTGTAAGCAGTAATCTGGGCATCAGGGTTTCTGTCTCCAATTATCAGAATTTTTTTTTTTCCTCTGTAAGCTCAGGTATTTAGGAAAGATTGTTAACATCAATTTCAGTTTAATATAAGATTTTATGAGTCACTTTATTCTAGCTTAATGAAGTATCTTACTTCAATTCTATTGTTATTTCATTTATTAAACCTTGAAAAACTGCTGAGATAGGGGAAATGCAAAATGGTAAGGAAGATATTGGATCATCCAGAAATGCAGAATCACAAGTTTCTGTTCTGGAAATTGTCAGTGTGTTAATATAATCTCCCTGCAAAAGAGAATAGAGGCTTCAAAGGCACCTGAATGTTTGAGCAATAGATGGGAGCATCTGGATTGGTTCTGTGAGTAAATTCTTATATTTTAACATCAAGATATTTTAGATGTACACCAATAGGAATGTTTTTTGTATGTCTTTGTTTTGGTCCAGGGGATATTTGAATGGTCGTCACACAGACTTTCAGATTTATTTATAATGATGGCAGGAAACTCTTGCCATGCCAATCGCTAAGTTCTCCTGTTGTAGTGAACTCTGGAAAACTGTCATGGCCTAGACAACATGAAACTGTTAGGCTGCTCAGTTCTCCATCCAATATTGGTAGCTCCCTAAGGGACATCAACAGTCCTAACAGAGTTTGGCTCCAAGGACATTGTGAATGTAGATTGTAAACCAATGACAGAATATCTCTTTGGGAACATTAATGTTACTTACCCTGCTATCAAGAGCAAAGCTCCATTTTTGTATTTGCTTATCTTTTGACCTATAGGACATATTCAGTATTTAATAAATGCTTATCAGTTTTCTTGGAAAACGTTCCAATTGCATTAATTTTTAATTTAGTAACATCTTTTTGCTGTTAACTTCAAAGATCAGGACTGTTAACATTATTTTGTTTGAAATAGACTTGAAAATAGACATTTTCAACCATTTCTTAACTAAGCAAAGATTTGTTTACTGTTTATACCTTGGCAGTAGTATTAGTGTTAGTCACTCAGCCATATCTGACTTTGCAACCCCAGGGGAGCCCCATCCCTCAGCAGGAGCTACAACTACCACAGTTGATAAATAATCCTTGCTTTTAAGAAGCTCACATTTTCGGAGAGAGACCGATTTGTATATGAATTATAATGTAATATAGCAGAAATATATTTGTGGTACCCTACTAGCAGAGAGTTTTGCACAAGTTTGCTGTCTTAACAGCAGTCTCTGAAATTGGTGGAAAGGAAAGGGGGAAGGAAGCATTCACTTTTTTGCAGGGCTGTGGGAACTCCTTGGCTGGGACAAGTATTTACTAGGTAAAGGACACGACTATTAGAGAGAAGACTAGTTTGAGAATATTTATGAATTGTTTTGACCACTGTCTATCATATGATTTCCCTTGAAGTAGACATATCTTATTGTTGGTTAGTCGTTAAGTCATGCCTGACTCTCTTGCAACGCCGTGGACTACAGCCAGATTCCTCTGTCCATGGGATTTGCCAGGCAAGAATACTGAAGTGGGTTGCCATTTCTTTCTCCAGGGGATCTTGCCAACCCAGGGATTGAACCAATGTTTCCTGCATTGGCAGGCAGTGTTCTTTACCCACCGCCCAGACATATTTTAAGTGCTATCAAATTCACTTTCAGTTATGAGTAACCAATTAAATTTATTTTACTAAGTATTCAGCTTGGAATGTTGTGTAGGAAATAATAGATGTTTTGAGTGTGGGTATGCTCAAAATGGTGTTTATGCCTAGACACTATATTTTATATAAGGAATATGACATTGCATAAATAGAGTTCTTTCTTGTCCTCCAGAACAGTAGATTTCAAATAGAATTACCTCAGAAGCTGTTTAAAAATATTCTTGAATATTTTACCTCCAGTGATTTGGATCCAGTAGGTCCAGAGTTGGCTAGGGATTCTGTGATTTTAAAAGACATCCATATAATTCAGAGGCACAGCACAGTTTGGGAAAACTGTTCTAAACTGACATGAGGAGAAAGTGCTGCCTGCTATCATATATTTGTATTGTAATTCAGAAGAATAACAGTCTTGAAACAGTGACAACCCCATGAGAGTAGAGAACCCTCACTTTCATAGCAGGGATGCTAAATCGTATAATATAAAGTAGCAGCTCCATAGGTGTGTTTTTAACTTAAATGAATCAAAAAAAATCTAAAATCACACCACAGAGTATACAACTACAACTCTAATAATGAGGCCACAAAGGAAGTGGCATCTAAACTGACTGTGGTATGAAGATGGTCCTAGCTGGAGTCAGTACACTTGAAGAGATGGTGGCTCATCCTCTGACTTAAGGATTGCTATTCCCTAACATCTCACAGTGTAGTTCAACAGAGTGTAAAAGTTACCCACTCTAATATTAATGATGGGGAGATGTGTAGTTTTATTTTCAGGTTATATAATTATTTTAGAATGGAAAAGCAGACGAAAAATATAGAGGGTAACATCAAAAGCACTGCATATCTTAAAAGTAATCAAAGGCTATAATTCCTGTATTAGATTCTCATAGTAAATTCTAGAGGTCATGTGGTAGTTATGTCTCTTCTGATTGTGTATTTCTAGATAAGGCGTTAAGATCATTTAGCAGTGAAGTGTAGTCATCTAGAGACTGCTTCCCGGAAGCCAAAAGGATATGAATGTTCCACCCTCTTCCGTTTGTGAGTTGCTGCTGCTGCTTCTAAGTCACTTCAGACATGTCTAACTCTGTGCGACCCCACAGATGGCAGCCCACCAGGCTCCCCCATCCCTGGGATTCTCCAGGCAAGAACGCTGGAGTGCGTTGCCATTTCCTTGTCCAGTGCACGAAAGTGAGAAGTGAAAGTGAAGCTGCTCAGTCATGTGTCTGACTCTTCGCGATCCCATGGACTGCAGCCCACCAGGCTCCTCCGCCCATGGGATTCTCCAGGCAAGAGTACGGAGTGGGTTGCCATTGCCTTCTCCGTTTGTGAGTTAGTTCAGTAATAAACAGTGCTTGTTATATTCCAGGTACTACTTTAAGAGTACATGCAGAAAATAGACAATAATGACACAGATAATAGACAAAATATATAATATATATATCAAATAGTAATATTTACGTACAAGAAAAAAAAGCAGAAGAAAGGCCTCAAGTTTAGAAAAGGGAAGCCTGGATAAAAGCCTGCATCAATTCAGTTCTCTCTTTGATGTTTAATCACTGCTTCTTTAATGAATGTGTAAAAGTTTTGTCTGCAAACTTAATACACTCAGAAAAATGACTTGGTGGTGGGAGAAAGTAACACAATTTGGGGTTCAGAACAAGAAAACTAATAGTTCCCTGTATTCTGCTCTGGTTAGGTTCTCTGCAGGAATCTGTACTGAATGTGGGGAGACCTACATTTAAAAAGAAGATTAGATAATGACAAACAAAGAAACCATGTCAAACTGGAATCGTGACTGGGACTGTTTAGCATGGAGACTCTTTGTGAAGATTTTACAGACATTTAAAACACTGCCGTGTGGAAAATAAAAGAAGAAATGTAGTCTTTATCGATTCGCCTTGAAGTTATTAAAAAAATTTGAATCTGTTAAAAGGGTATCTTTATCAGCAAAACTCTACATTAAACTTCCCTGTCACTGGAAATGTAGGAGGAGCTACATGAGTATTTCTGTCTTTAAAAGTTTGACTAGTAGTATATGTAATAATTCTTTGGGAATAAAACTCTCCATGGTATACAACCTTAAGTAGTGAATCATAATAAGTAAAACATAAGAGGAACATCATTACTATCTTAGTGGTATATCTGTTGACCAGCTTGTTGCATGGTACTTAACACAAGTAAACATTTGCTCCAGAGAAGTGATAAAATTATATCCCTAATTTTATATTCTGAAGAAATAGTAAGACTGACATAAGTACTTCAGTTACAGTTCTAATAAGGAAAGGGAAGTCCATTGGCTGATTGACCGTGGGCAAGCGGTATGTGTGTGCTAAGTTACTTCAGTCGTGCTTGACTCTTTGCCACCCCAAGGATTGTAGTCTGCCAGAATCCTCTGTCCATGGAGTTCTCCAGGCAAAAATGCTGGAGTGAATTGTCATGCCCTCCTCCAGGAGACCTGCCTGACCTGGGGATCGAACATACATCTCCTCTCTCCTGCATTGGCTGACGGGTTGTTGTTGTTTGACCACTAGGGCCACCTGGGAAGCCCTGGGCAAGTGGTGTCTTGCCTTAGTTATCTGCCTCAGAGGATGGCGAGGTTAAATGAGTTTGTATATGTAAAGCACTTAACCAGTGAGTGTTGGCCAAGGGTGATGGTTGTTGTTTAGTTGCTAAATTGTGTCCAACTCTTTTGCGACCCCATGGATGGTAGCCTGCTAGACTCCTCTGTCCATGAGATTTCCCAGGTAAGATTACTGGAGTGGGTTGCCATTTTTTTCTCCAAGGGATCTTCCTGACCCAGGAATTGAACCCAAGTCTCCTGCATTACAGGCAGATTCTTACTGAGGCACCAGGGAGACTTGGCCCAGGGTAGTGTTCATTAAATGGGCCACCTGGAAAGCCCTGGGCAAGCTACTACTGCACAACAGTAGTTGCTGTTGGGCTTTCCTGAAATGGTAAAGAATCCACCTGCAATTCAGGAGACCTGGGTTCAGTCCCTGGGTTGGGAAGATCCCTTGGAGGAGGGCATGGCAACCTACTCCAGTATTCTTGACTGGAGAATCCCTGTGGACAGAGGAGACTGGCGGGCTACAGTCCATGGGATCCCATAGATTCAGACATGACTGAGCAGCTAAGCACAGTAGTTGTTATTTACAGTTAGTAGTTGTTGGCAGTTTTAACCTGGCTACCTAGAAGCATCATTTGAAAGATTATTAATAGTATTCAAATTTAGATGAATCCTTAATTCCTAATATCTGGTTGGTTTTCCTCTCATGTCACCAACCATTCATTGTAGTAAGGGCTCACTTTTCTGGCTTTGTTCAGGGAAAAATGTTTGACACATGTGAAACAACTGATTAACTTCCTAAAATGAAAACCTTTGTTTTGACCACTTCAGCTTTTAAAAACAAATCTATCACATACTTACCTGTCTTTTAAAAATGAAGATCCTAAACGTGACTTTAACTATTCGATAAGTGGGTATTACGTGTATGTATCTAGAATTAGTTTTTTAGTTATTTTGCTCTTTTCAGGTAGCTGTCATTCCCGCCCCCCTCCTCCCGACTCCCTGCGGTAAAGCTTCTTAATACCCCTTCTGTTACTTGCTGCCTTTTCATACTGTTCATGGGGTTCTCAAGGCAAGAATACTGAAGTGGTTTGCCATTCCCTTCTCCATTTCTGAAGGCAAGTGGGCCTTAGAAAGCATCACTATGAACAAAGCTAGTGGAGGTGATAGAATTTCAGTTGAGCTCTTTCAAATCCTAAAAGATGATGTTGTGAAAGTGCTGGACTCAGTATGGAAAAGGTAAGTTTTCATTCCAATCCCAAAGAAAGGCAATGCCAAAGAAAGTTCAAACTACTGCACAGTTGCATACATCTCACACGGTAGCAAAGTAAGGCTCAAAATTTTCCAAACCAAGCTTCAACAGTACATGAGTTGTGAACTTCCAGATGTTCAAGCTGCATTTTAAAAAGGCAGAGGAACCAGAGATCAAATTGCCAACATCTGTTGGTTTATCAAAAAAGCAAGAGAGTTCCAGAAAAACAGCTAATTCTGCTTTATTGACTACACCAAAGCCTTTGACTGTGGATCACGACAAACTGTGGAAAATTCTTAGAGATGGGAATCCCAGACCACCTTACCTGCCTCCTGAGAAATTTGTATGCAGGTCAAGAAGCAACAGTTAGAACTGGACATGGAACAACAGACTGGTTCCAAATAGGAAAAGGAGTACATCAAGGCTGTATATTGTCACCCTGCTTATTTAACTTCTATGCAGAATATGTCATGCAAAATGCTGGGCTGGATGAAGCACAAGCTAGAATCAAGACTGCTGGGAGAAATAGCGATAACCTCAGATATGCAGATGACACCACCCTTATGGCAGAAAGCAAAGAACTAAAGAGCCTCCTGATGAAAGTGAAAGAGAAGGGTGAAATAGTTGGCTTAAAAAACTCAATATTCAGAAAACGAAGATCATGGCACCTGGTCCCATCACTTCATGTCATACATAAATAGTTGGGGAAACAGTGGAAACAGTGATAGACTTTATTTTGGGGGACTCCAAAATTACTGCANAAGTGAAAGAGAAGGGTGAAATAGTTGGCTTAAAAAACTCAATATTCAGAAAACTAAGATCATGGCACCTGGTCCCATCACTTCATGTCATACATAAATAGTTGGGGAAACAGTGGAAACAGTGATAGACTTTATTTTGGGGGACTCCAAAATTACTGCAGATGGAGACTGCAGCCATGAAATTGAAAGGCTCCTTGGATGAAAAGCTGTGACCAACCTAGACAGCATATTAAAAATCAGAGACCTCACTTTGCCAACAAAGGTCCATGTAGTCAAAGCTATGGTTTATACAGTAGTCAATGTATGAATGTGAAAGTTGGACTATAAAGAAAGCTGAGTGCCGAAGAATTGATGCTTTTGACCTATGGTGTTGGAGAAGACTCTTGAGAGTTCCTTGGAGATCCAACCAGTTCATCCCGAAGGAAATCAATCCTGAATATTCATTGGAAGGACTGATGCTGAAGCTGAAACTCCAATACTTTGGCCANGAATTGATGCTTTTGACCTATGGTGTTGGAGAAGACTCTTGAGAGTTCCTTGGAGATCCAACCAGTTCATCCCGAAGGAAATCAATCCTGAATATTCATTGGAAGGACTGATGCTGAAGCTGAAACTCCAATACTTTGGCCACCTGATGTGAAGAACTGACTCATTGGAAACAGCCCTGATGCTGGGAAACATTCAAGGCAGAAAGAGAAGGAGACATAGAGCGAGAGAATGAGATGCTTGGATGGCATCACCGCCTTGATGGGCATGAGTTTGAGCAAGCTCTGAGAGTCGGTGTTAGCCTGGTGTGCTGCAGTCCATGGGGTCGCAAAGTGTCGAACACAACTGAGCAACTGAGCTGAACTGAACTGTCCCTTTCTAAGTTCCTATGTCTTATTTACTCTGGATTTGGAAACCAGATACTGAACTTTGAAGAGAATTGCATGTTAAAGTGAGAAGATATCTGAAATTGGCCTGAAAATACCCTTTGGAGCCAGGGGAACAAGAGATAATTTTTCAAGGAGGGTGATGGGTACCTAAACATTTATTATTCTGCCTTTGTACATGTTTACGAATTTTGATATTAAAAAGTTTTTTAAAACCACCATTTAAAAAAGAATTCTATGTTAGATACATAGTATATTAAGTTCTTAATTTTTATATTTGTAATGATTTACAAGAAACTTAATGGTATTTATCTTTTTACAGAGGACTGAGGATTAAAGGGGAGAAATGTTCTTTTTATTCTGGTGAACTTTTATGGCCTTTTTTTTTTACCTCCATGTGTTACATTTATATATTTGTGTGTGCGTTTAATGTGCATCCAGAAAGGAAGGAATTTTACTTCCTCATCATTAAATTCAAAGTACTAATAGTATCACACTTATGGGGTTATAAGGCTTATGTATCTCTGTATATTTACACATTTTTTAATTTTACTGTAAATTGGTATTTCAGATGGATAACAGTGGTTTCTGTGTCAGGTGCTAAAGGAGCAGTAAAGGATCTGTAATGGTTGTTTTGAACTTCTGAGAAATCTTCTTTGGTATCCAGATCTGAGCTTAAGGGCCTCACTAGTTGGCATTAGCAGTGTCCTGTTACCTCTTCCTTTGATGACTTACTTGCTGCCTGTGCTGTTAGAGCTAACTCCTCCCTTTCTCTTGTGCTTTGCTTTCTTAAAATATTCTGCCCTTTCTATGTTTACCATTATTGAATAAAACAAGATACATACCAAACTGCACGATGTAAATTCAATTTTAAATCACCAGTGACATACTGGATTCACAGTTAAGCATTTCCTGAAGATAGAAGTATAAATTTATCTTCTTTTGGGAGGCCATTTGATGAAATCTCTCTATCATAGTTTACAAGGTATATGCTTTTTGTCATAATGATTCCTCTACTTGGAATTTACCCTAAAGTTACACTTTGATGTTCAAAGGTGTATGAAGGAACTGTATAATGTCTCAGTGGAAGAGAAAAAGGAGTTTGGGATAGAAGACAGACTTAACATTTATTTTATATCTTTTGAAATTCTCCTTTACCGTATATGGTTTAATACTTTTTATATTAAAGAGAAAAGTTAGAATGAAAAGAACCTTTTTACCACCATCTCCAAGTTCTTATTCCTAATGGATTTTCCAGGTTACGTTTTTTCTTCAAGGATCATCAGTGCTGACAATAGACATTCATTATGGAAAAAAACCTGACATTGTGTTGAATTTTTACAACCCTAAAACCATTATTTGAGAATTGAGTCCAGTTCTGATAGTAGGAATGTTTACAATTTGTTTACATTAATGTGTCTTTACTGCATGGATGCATTTATCATTCCTTACCTATATTCCCTATGTATACCCTCATCCTTAACCCCACCTCCAATACCTGTTGACTGCCTATTTTTTCTCCATGTTCGTGTATGTATGTATGTCAGTAAACATACTGACAAGAGACACGCCTATAAAAGGGCTGTTTTTGTTGGTAAAGAGTCTGCCTGCAATGCAGGAGACCCCGGTTGGATTCCTGGTTTGGGAAGATCTGTTGGAGAAGGGATAGGCTACCCACTCTAGTATTTTGGCCTGGAAAATTCCATGGACTGTGAAAATTAGAGATACCAAGGGAACATTTCATGCAGAGATGGGGTTGATAAAGGACAGAAATGGTCTGGACCCAACAGAAGCAGAAGATTTTAAGAAGAGGTGGCAAGAATACACNAATGGTCATCTAAGTTAAATTCACCCATTCCAGTCCAGTTTAGTTCACTGATTCCTAAAATGTTAATATTCACTCTTGCCATCTCCTGTTTGACCTCTTCCAATTTGCCTTGATTCATGGACTTAACATTCCAGGTTTCTATGCAATATTGCTCTTTACAGCATCAGACTTTCCTTCCATCACCCGTCACATCCACAACTAGGTTTTGTTTTTGTTTTGGCTCCATCTCTCCATTCTTTCTGGAGTTATTTCTCCACTGATCTCCAGTAGCATATTGGGCACCGACCGACCTGGGGAGTTCATCTTTCAGTATCCTATATTTTTGCCCTTTCGTACTATTTGTGGGGTTCTGAAGGCAAGAACACTGAAGTGGTTTCCCATTCCCATCTCTAGTGGACCACATTTTGTCAGAACTCTCCACCATGACCTGTCCATCTTGGGTGGCCCTACACAGCATGGCTCATAGTTTCTTTGAGTTAGACAAGGCTGTGGTCCATGTGATCAGATTGGTTAGTTTTCTGTGATTGTTTTCATTCTGTTTGCCCTCTGATAGAGAAGGATAAGAGGCTTGTGGAAGCTTCCTGATGGGAGAGACTGACTGATGGGGAAACTGGGTCTTNCTTTGAGTTAGACAAGGCTGTGGTCCATGTGATCAGATTGGTTAGTTTTCTGTGATTGTTTTCATTCTGTTTGCCCTCTGATAGAGAAGGATAAGAGGCTTGTGGAAGCTTCCTGATGGGAGAGACTGACTGATGGGGAAACTGGGTCTTGTTCTGATGGGCAGACCCATGTTCAGAAAATCTTTAATCCAATTTTCTGTTGATGGGGAGGGCTGTGTTCCATCCCTGTTATTTGACCTGAGGCCAAACTTTGGTGGAGGTAATGAAGATAATGGTGACCTCCTTCAAAAAATCCCATGCAGGCACTGGTACACTCAGTGCCCCCAACCCTGCAGCAGACCACTGCACACCCATGCCTTTGTTGTAGACTCCTGGACACTCATGGGCAAGTTAGGATCAGTCTCTTGTGGGGTCACTGCTCCTTTCTCCTGGGGTCCTGGTGTACAGAAGATTTTGTTTGTGCCCTCCAAGAGTCTGTTTCCCAGTCCTGTGTAAGTTCTGGCAGCTCTATGGTGGGATTAATGGCAACCTCCTCTAAGAGGGCTTATGCCATACCCAGGTCTGCTGTACCCAGAGCCCAGTCCCTGCAGCAGTCCACTGCTGACCCATACCTCCATAGGAGACACTCAGATATAGTTCTAGCTCTGTCTCTGTGGGGTCTCTGGGTCCTGGTGGGCACAAGGTTTGTTTGAGCCCTCTGAGTGTCTCTGGCAGTTATGGAGTTTGATTCTAAACACAGTTTCACTGCTCCTACCATCTTGCTGGGGCTTCGCCTTTGCCCTTGGAAATGGGATATCTTTTTCTGGTGGGATCCAACATTCTCCTGTCGATGGCTGTTTAGCAGCAATTTTGGAGTTCTTGCAGGAGGAAATGAGTGCACATCCTACTACTCTGCCATGTGTCACTTTGTGTCATACTTTGTCTTAGTAATGAACATAAGTACACTTCAAAAAAAATAAAACCTCTCTAAGAAATGTGTATTACCTGAAAACAAGGAAAGCTGATAACATTGACCAAAAAAGGTAGAAGAAAATATTAATTACCCCAATTGAAATTTAACCCACAGCTTAAAGTTTTAAATTGTGTGCTAGGTCGCTTCAGTTCAGTTCAGTTCAGTCGCCCAGTTGTATCCGACTCTTTGCGACCCCATGAATTGCAGCACGCCAGGCCTCCCTGTCCATCACCATCCCCCGGAGTTCACTCAGACTCACGTCCAGCGAGTTCGTGATGCCATCCAGCCATCTCATCCTCTGTCATTCCCTTCTCCTCCTGCCCCCAATCCCTCCCAGCATTAGAGTCTTTTCCAATGAGTCAACTCTTCGCATGAGGTGGCCCAAGTGCTGGAGTGTCAGCTTTAGCATCAGTCCTTCCAATGAACACCCAGGACCAACCTCCTTCAGAATGGACTGGTTGGATCTCCTTGCAGTCCAAGGGACTCTCAAGAGTCTTCT
>SJYV01013295.1:3746339-3773601 GCA_006410875.1 Neotragus pygmaeus | reverse complement strand
ACAGGAAAAACCATAGCCTTGACTAGACGGACTTAATCGGCAAAGTAACATCTCTGCTTTTGAATATGCTATCTAGGCTGCTCATATCTTTTCTTCCAAGGAGTAAGCGTCTTTTAATTTTATGGCTGCAGTCACCATCTGCAGTGATTTTGGAGCCCAAACAAATAAAGTCTGACACTGTTTCCACTGTTTCCCCATCTATTTCCCATGAAGTGATGGTACCGGATGCCATGATCTTTGTTTTCTGAATGTTGAGCTTTAAGCCAACTTTTTCACTCTCCTCTTTCACTTTCATCAAGAGGCTCTTTAGTTCCTCTTCACTTTCTGCCATAAAGGTGTTGTCATCTGCATATCTGAGGTTATTGATATTTCTCCCAGCAATCTTGATTCCAGCTTTTGTTTTGCTTCAGTCATGTTCAACTCTGTGAAATCCCATGGACTTTAGCCCACCAGGCTCCTTTATCCATGGGATTCTCAGGTAAGAATAGTGGAGTGGGTGCCCTCCTCCTGGTGATCATCCCAATCTATCATCCCAGGGATTGAACCTGTGTCTCTTAAATCTCCTGCATTGGCAGGCAGGTTCTTTACCTGTAGTGCCACCTGGGAAGCCCAAAGTTTTCAATCAGCCTTCTACAAAAATTCAAACATTACAAGAGTCTTGCAATAGAATAGCTAAGCCTATGATTCTGGTTCCTTATTTTCGACAAGGCAGAAACTCATCATTCAAGCTTCTTGTACAATAACAGAACTATCTCTTCTTACCAGACTACTCCAGATGCAGTTTCATGAGAAAGAATCACAGAAAATCAGGTTGGGGTTCCCTTTTGGGTTGCATGCTCATGAGAATCTTTCCTTTCATGATGTTTAGGGCACAGATTTAGATAGAGGTTAGTTAAGGGTTGGGACTACACATAATCAAGCCATTGGACATGCCTAAGGAGTAGAAGGTAACATTTCAGAGTAACATACCCACAGAGGCCAGAAATTACATCTGGAACATGTTCTGACGTCTGTAAACACTCCCTTGGGATATTTGACATCTGTTTGCTATTCACCTCCAGGGACTGACAGCTTCCAGCGTCTATACAGCCTTCAGAGCTCTGTTCATGCTCTTTGTTTAGGAAAACTCTCAGCTGATTTCTGAACCCTAATAGCATCCCTGTCTCTGAGTGTGCATGCAGGATTTCTCTTGCATGCTCAGTTCATCAGTCATGTCTGACTCTTTGTGACCCATGAACCATAGCCCACCAGGCTTCTCTGTCCATAGGATTTTCCAGGCAGGAGTATTTGAGTGGGTTGCCATTTCCTTCTCCAGGGGATTTTTTGGATCCAGGGATCGAATCTGAGTCTCTTGCATCTCCTGCATTGGCAGGTGGATCCTTTATCATTGAACCATTGGGGAGTCCCTCAAGACTCTTCATATCACATATAATTTCTACTCTGTGGAATATGGTGAGTTGATGATTTAACAGTTTTAACAAAAAGACTCTGGTGAAGTAAAGGATTCTGATGAACTAAATTCCCACAATTTTTGGAGCTTCAAAAACTCTTGGCACCCGAAAAGAATAACCCAGTTTCTACTAAAAATTTAAAAATCATGAAATTCTCCTATTGTACATGATTGTGCCCTTCCTCTTTGGTTTTAATTTTCTCTCTCCTTTAATACTTTTAGAATTGCCCAAATATTACCTCAAAAACTTGTTTCTATCAGAAAGAATAACATAAGCCTTAAGCCCAGGTCTGAAAATAAAATTTTGGAAAACATAATGTATTGCCTTCAAGATACTGTGAAATCAATAGCTCTCAACATACACAGAATTGAAATTCTTTTTCTAGATGTTTCTCAGAAAGAAGACATACAAAGTACACTCAGAGTGGGAATCTAATACACAGTGGCTTTGTTTCAGGCATCGCTCTGCTGGAGCCTCTTAAAGTAATGTATTCTGCTTTTGGTTATAAGAGATCAATAAGTCCTACTCCTGTTTTACCATTTTCACTTGCCTTTATGGGCAATAACAATTATGGGTTTCCTCACATGACCATATTTAAATATAAACAACTTACTGTTGTATTATTAAGGTGAAACAAATGCTGCCATTGGACCTAATGAAATCTACACTTGCACATGCCTGGGAAATCATTACAAATAAAGTGAACACAAATAAAGCAAAGCACAATTATTAGGTTTATTTCCTGAAATGAAATTAGCCCCTCCCCATCTAAAAGTAATAAACATGGTAGCCCTGACGTAACAACTCCTTCACCAAACAAGTCCTCTTTGGCACATTAATAAGCGTGGCTTTTCATTCCTTTGTGCGCAGATTTTCTGCTGCCTTATTATTATTTAAAATCCCACATTTATTCTGACCTTGACTTCAAGACAGGGATCAGTTTTATATCGATGATTCCTTTCACTTCAGGGTGTGGGTAAGGATGTGGAAGGATGAAGACATGGATTTGGGTAGAATGCCTATTAGGATAAATTCATCTGATCCTTGGAAAAAGACATTTTTAAAAGTCTGTCAGCAAATTCATGTGAATGGAACGCCTACACGACCAAGGTTATCCGACGACATGGAACACTTTCTCTCAGTGCAGATGCCTGCTGGCCTTGGCAGCAGCCCCTTCAATGCAGAGCTAAGTTGTTCAGATGTGACGTTTGCAGTTTTGTCTACGATGCAGACTTGTTTCCACACCTCAACGGATTTCTAGTCCAAGATTGCAAATAATGCAACCACATCGAAATACCCTCCTTTCGCAAATCATCTGGAGAAGGAAATGGCAACCCACTCCAGTACTGTGGCTGGGATAATCCCACAGACAGAGGAGCCTGGTAGGCTATAGTCCATGGGGTCTCAAAAGACTCAGACACCGTTAAATGCCTGTGCACAAATGCATGCATAAGTCATGTTGACAGGTTAGAATAGTCAGTGCGTGCACAAATGTGTGTATATGTCTATGTGTGATAGACGTACACACACTGTCATACAAAGTTATGTGTGCATGCGTGCTAAGTCGCTTCAGTCATGTCCAACACTGTGTGACCCTCTGGACTGTAGCCCACCAGGCCCCTCTGTCTATGGAGATTCTTCAGGCAAGAATACTGGAGTGGGTTGCCATTCCCTCCTCCAGGGGATCTTCCCGATCCAGGGATCAAACCCACATCTCGTATGTCTCCTGCATTGGCAGGTGGGTTCTTTACCACTAACGCCACCTGGGAAGCCCATACATAACCATACTATAATGCACACTCTGCTGTATGTCACACCATGAAACTACTCAAAAATAAGAACTGTTTTTAGCAGAATAGAAAGTATGAGGGAGCCACAAAAATACAAATACATTTATATCTGTTAAGAGAGTAGGGCTCTGAAATTAATAAGTCAAAGTGCTAGTTGTGGGGCCATTTCTTACAAATGGGGAGGAGAACCAATCTGACAGCAGAAAAATACCAAGAGCAGAGCCTTGGGAAAGGATCAGGGTAGTTTCTGGTCGCCTGTCCTCCCTTCCTAATTGCCAACTATGACTGTTACACTCAGAACAAATGCCAGAGAAGAGCTTTTAAAAACAAGCGAGAAACTGATGCGAAGGCCAAGAGGATGAGAGACTGAAAAACAAAACTATAGCAACAGAGCTGGANCTAATTGCCAACTATGACTGTTACACTCAGAACAAATGCCAGAGAAGAGCTTTTAAAAACAAGCGAGAAACTGATGCGAAGGCCAAGAGGATGAGAGACTGAAAAACAAAACTATAGCAACAGAGCTGGAGGGAGCTCAGGATTTCCCACTGTGTGATGGAAAGGAATGGAAGACAGGGACATAACGCTAAATCAAGGGAACTCTGGATGGAAGTGAAGTTTCCCGTAAATCTCTACCTTCCTCCAAAGTGAAGAGTGAGAATGTTGGTCGTTCAGTCATGTCTGACTCTTTGCAACTCTATGGACGGTAGCCTGCCAGGATCCTCTATCCATGGGATTTCCCAGGCAAGAATACTGGAGTGGTTTGCCGTGCCCTTCTCCAGGGGATCTTCCTGACCCAGGGATTGAACCCATGTCTCCTGCATTGCAAGGATTCTTTACCTTAATCTTGTAACTTTGAGAGTCCTGGCTGGCCACCAATGTTCCCCTGTCATGAGCTACTACCCTAAACAGAAACTACACTTAACCTTGTTCTGGCTTCTGGGGGGAAAGTTTCTACACGACTGCAAAGAAAACCCAGCCCAATAACTAGAATCATTGACCTAAATCTCTGTCATATAGCTGAAGAGTGAATTGCAGAAGACTTGGGAATAATTAAGGGAGCAGAAGAGAGTAGAAACAGGCTAATAAGTATTCTCAGAAAGACTCAAGATGATTGTGCAAGAAGATGCAGCTTTAGAAGCAGCAGAAGAAGAGTACATCAATATTTTTGGAAATTAAAACTTGAAGGTCAAACTTTTCCTTAGAGAATTCTGGATAATTTGTTTAGATACCTCCCACTCCAGGAAGGAGAGCTTAATCCTTGTCCTTTTTCCTTTTGGTCATGGGCTGGACTTCCTGACTCATTTCCAAAGACTAGAGAAGGGGAAAGGAAAGTGGGAACTTCACAGTGGAGAAATCTGACATACACTGCCTTAGCCAACTGATTGTTTACATCATCAGTGCTGTCATATGGATATGCTGTTGGCATTCAGTCGCTCAGTTGTGTCCAACTCTTTGAAACCCCATGGACTCAGCACACCAGGCTTCCCTGTCCTTCACCATCTCCTGGAGTTTGCTCAAACCCATGTCCATTGGATCGATGATGCCATCCAGCCATCTCATCCTCTGTTGCCCCTTCTCCTGCCCTCCTTCTGACATCATACGGATATGACGTCACCACAAAAGTACTTCACTTCACCTACTCGGTGTTCTTTCCAAAAATACATAACCCCAGTTTAACTGTGAGAAAAAAACATCAAACCAAACCAGGTTGTAGAACATTCGGAGGGGTCCCTGGCCAGTGTGCAAATGCTTAAGTTAAAGAAGGAAAAACGGTTATGTGGAGAGAGCTGGGACACCAAGAGAAGGTCAGGTTAGGTCACACTCTTGAGTTCAGCCCAAAGGATGAGGAGGAACTTGGGGCTTTCAGGGGAGGTGTGTTGTTCAGACTTAGGGAGGGGGCTGCACACCTCGTGTAGCCAGAAAGGGGCAGAATGAGATTTGAATCCAGTTATCTGTCCTCACCACAACGCTTCACCATCTGCAACCACCTGTGGAGTGTATAGCACTGTATTTAGAGATGAAGCCAGAGAGACCATAATCATTAGACTTGGGCACAACTACATTGCTTTCAGTGCTATTCAAGAGGTGATAATGACAGTGGCATTACTAAGAATCTGGTGAACGCATGAGGCTTCATTACACAACTGGATGAGAGATAACAGGAGAACCATGACCTCATCCCAGACTTCCGCCAACATTCCCACTTTATTCCGTGATCAAACCAAGCAAGAGCCGAGCTGCAAAACTGAATCGGTGGCAGTACTCAAACTCACTGTACTGCACTACTCACTGTAATAATTATCATGTACAAGTCATCAGCTCTGCTTCTGAACCATCTTATGGGGGTATGGTCTCAGTAGCACTTCAATTCACTTCTGGAGGTAAAAGGAACAAACCCCAGCATGAGCCCTTAGCTGCTGAACAGAAGCTTCTAAATCTCCATGCATCTTCTGAGGCTCCTTCATCACTCCTCATTACTGCTTTATCAGAGTGCCTGAGGCCAAATTGACTGCAAATGGTGGGTTCTGTCCTGAGTAATTGGCTTTGTGTAAACACAAACAGCCACAGATGGTCCTTGAGATATGACGATTCAATATCAGATGCATGCACTTGAATTAGTTAGAAATCATATCCATTATCAAAATACTTATATCCTACTTTTCATTATTTTACGGGATTGTAAGATCAACATAATTTTTTTTCCAGTATAATATTTCCTGAGTCAATTTAAAGTCTGATAGAAAACATTAGATATCCTTCATAATAAGAGCAACTATTCTTTTATTCACTAACATATTAATAAAATGTGTGTATGGGCTTTCCTGGTGGTTCAGACAGTAAAGAATCTGCTGCAATTCAGGAGACCCAGGTTCAACCCATGTATTATGAAGATCCCCTGGAGAAGGGAATGGCAACCCACTGCAGTATGCTTGTCTGGAGAATTCCATGGACAGAGGAATATATGTTGAATGACAAACATTATATACACACATCCTACAGTGATAAATCACATGGTGCTCCAGGGTAGCTCTCTGGTCACTAAGCCAGGGGAAGAAGTAGATAGGTAACACCAAGTGATGTCAGGAAGACCTGACCTTGGGCATCCCCAGACTTGGGTTTAGGAAGAGAGTCCTCTGGAACCAATGGACATATTGGACAACATCCATTGCAGGCCAGTGCAACTCAGTGTTCATGCTTCACTTTCTCCCTGCACACCCTGGGGTCTCAACTACCCTATGATGGATGGGGTTTCTGCTTGCTTGTGTCTTTCCTCTGGCTCCTGATTTAACTTGTCTCTCACCTTGTGGATCCAACACATCGTCTTCTTGTTCACAGCTTGCCTCCTTGCTAGACATCCCTGAGCCAGTTAACAGTGATCACATCATAATTGACATCTGCTGGGCCTTACTATGAATAGAGAGGATCAGAGGAGGAGTCTAATCTGAGAATTATTAAGAAAGGCAGAAGCTGGTCCATATTTAATAAGTGTGGTGTGTGTATGTTTGTATGGGGAGATGTGTGTGCGTATGTTAGCTGCTCAGTCGTGTCTGACTCTTTGCAACCTCATGGACTGTAACCTTCCAGGCTCCTCTGTCCATGGGATCCTCCAGGCAAGAATACTGGAGTGATTTGCCAGTCCTTTCTCCACGGGATCTTACGGACGCAGGGATTAAACCTGCGTCTCCTGCATTGGCGGAAGAAGCCCTCCTATTAGGCTGCTGTTGCTGCTGATGCTGCTGCTAAGTCGTTCAGTCGTGTCCGACTCTGCCTGACCCCAGAGACGGCAGCCCATCAGGCCCCACCATCTCTAGGATTCTCCAGGCAAGAACACTGGAGTGGGTTGCCATAGGCTAGTGATTCTCAAAGAGTTGTCCTGATAGCAGCAGCAGCAGCAGCACCAAATATCTTTGTAGAAATATACCTTTTCAGGCTGCATCCCAGAGCCACTCTCTCAGACGCTGTGGATACAGAGACCGGCTGTGTGTGTCAGTTTGAACTCACCCTCTAGGGCATCACAGGCAAGTTCCAGGGGATCATGGCTGCCTTGGTCCAGGGTCAGAGAAGAGTCCCTTGATGGAGAATCACTAAAACAGCCTCCTGTCACTCTCTTGTCACCTCTGCCACAGCAAACACTAATTTGGGGGCGGGGGAGGGAAAGCACATCACAGATAGACTCATTATAGAAGATTTTGAAACAGAGAAAATTAGAAAACTTTTCAAGGTCAGTCGGGGTCCCATCTCTCAAAGGCAACAGGTGTTGGCCTTCTGTTTTTTCCATCCTGAAAAGACAAGGTGTTCTTTGCTGTATCAGGCCTGGAGCAAAGGTTGGTTACTCTCATTGGTTGAACTGCAGGCACCTCGCACACTGGGATTCACTTGAAGCTCCAGAAACCATTCACGGTTTTGTTTTGCAAAATGCACTTTGCAAACAGCTTGTTTTTCTTGGAGATACCCGAGGAGCCTGGCAGGCTACAGTCCATAAGGTTGCAAAGAGCCAGACAGCTGAAATGACTTAGCATGTGTGCAAGTGGCCAGACACGCTGTTTTCCTGCTTTCCATGGTCTCTTACAGGGGCTTCCCAGGTGGCGCTAGCGGTAAAGAATCCAGCTACCAATGCAGAAGATGCAAGAGATGCAGGAGATGGGGGTTCAATTCCTAGGTCAGGAAGATCTCCTGGAGAAGGAAATGGCAACCCACTGCAGTATTCTTACCTGGAGCATCCCCATGGACAGAGGATCCTAGCAGGGTACAGTCCACAGTGTCACAGTGAGTTGGACACGACTGAGCAACTGAACAACAATGGTCTCCCACAAATTATGTACACGGTCATTATCCATCTTATAAGTAACTCCTCATTCAAGCCGAAAGGATGTTTGTGCTAACTAGAAAGGAATGTTGACTCTGGTACTTTGTTGCCTTTGCACCTCATAAATAGAGGAGATTTCATAAAAGAGCAGGGATGTTTAGGACTCCCTGATGCATTTTGCAAGACAAGCTGTGAAGGGGAAGAAAAACAGAGCCAGGGATGAATTTACCCGCGCACCTCCATTTCTAGTCTTCCAGGCCTGGCTGGGTGGTGGAAGGGGGGATCCGTCGTGTTGTGGCTGTGAATCTCAGTCATTTCTCAGCTTTTGCCAGTGCCCTTTCTGCCCTTCTTCCTGCCCTCAGCAGTATTTGAGTCACAACTTCCCTGTTCTCCCTTTTCTTTTCTTCCAATTTCTCTCTCTGCTTCTTTCTCTCGTCCATAACCATTTTGTCCATTCAATGCAGAAGACATAATAACTATCTCTGCACCATCTCTCTCCTTTGCACTAATAAAAATACTCTATTTTGCCTTCACATCTTTGTTCTCTTTCACCTTCTTCCCAGCAAAGATGACTTCCTTTAGTTTGCGTGAAGGACTCAGAATATTCAGATGGACCTTACCCAATTTTCTTTTTCATTAGTGACTTGCCCAAGTAAGATTTATAAGAGACCTACAAAGAACAGACTGGAAAAAAAAAAGACCTTCTTTTTTTGTAAAGAAGAAATCAGTTTTCACGGTGAGTGCTTAAATAAAATATTAAAAAATTTTTCATCTCTAAATTTAAACATGCTTACGATCTTCTCACCTGAGAGTAGATACACTAGGTTGGCCACAATGTTTGTTCAGCTTTCTGTAAGATCTTATGAAAAAAACCCAAAAGAACTCTTTGGCTAATGCCTTAAAAGGCAGGAAAGCAAAAAAACAGAGCAATAGGACCCTTGATAGAGTGATGGACAGAATTTGCAGGTACACATTTTATTGCCCTTTCCAGTCACAGGTAAATTCATGTGTATACTTCCTATCCTGTTAATTACTTAAAGTGAACTGCATGCAATATATTTTTATCTCAGGTGCTTATTGATTGGACTTTGTTGGCTTTCTTATGATTTTCAGGACTAACTTATCATCCTTAACTTCTCATAGAATGGCATTTCAGGTCCAACAGTTTAACAGAAGTCAAATTTTCCAACCCAGGTTTTCTCTATTAAAAATATATAATGTTTATATTTTTAAAGTATAAAATTGTCAATAATTTATATAGTGAATTGAAAGACAAGATACTATGTAGCATTACGTGGGTAAAATGTTTCATCAATTAAGCTGTGTTTTGCTTTTCCTATCCTCATTCTTCTGCTTCTAAAGTAAAGTATCCTAAAATTAAACATAATCTTTCAAAGCAGAAATAGAGACACAGACATAGAGAAGAAACATACGGACACCAAAACGGGAAGGGCAGTAGGATGAACCGGGAGACTGGGATTGACGCATACACTATTGATACTGTGTATAAGACAGATAGCTGATAAGGACATGCTGCAGAGCACAGCGGCCTCTACTCAGGGCTCTGTGGTGATCCGAGCAGCAAGTAAATTCAAAAAAGAGGAGATGTGTGTGTGCACATTGCTGATCCACTTTGCTGCATAGCAGAACCTGACACAGCCCTGTCAAACAAATATACTTCAATTAAAAAAAAAAAAAAAACCAACTAAAGACACATGAAAAAAATAGTCATTGATATAAACACAGTTATGAGGACATTCATGTCCAAGACGATCTCAAATCATGATTCTACATGAGTGTTTCAGGGGTTCTGTGCTCGGGGAGGCAGTGCAGCAGGCAGGCTGGCCGGTTAGTTTCTCCTGTGGTCATCTTGCCCTCTGGGTACAGATGAGGTCAACTGAGAACATGTTTCTTGATGTCCAAGTCCCAGCTTCATTTATTTACCAGGGAGATGGCAGGGGATGGCAGGATGAAAGGGTTAGGGCACGAAATGTGCTTCTCAGCCTGTGATTCTGTCAAAGTGCATTTTATGTTCGTAATAGTTTAACTACTTTTATTTTTAGGATTATAATGATTTATAGGTAAGATTGCTATCTATACCTGGGTGTGACTCAGATATTTTGATTGCTATTTCAACTTGGTGATACTAACACAACAGTGTGTCATAAAAATTATCTTGTCATACATCTATACCCCCAAAATAATGTGTATGGATATATGTCACACACACATAAAAGTAATCATAGACAACGTTGGTAGAAAGCGGATACTTGAACCAATTCACAAAGAATGCAGTGGTCTGGCAATCCATTGGGACAGTCAGTGATGTACTTTGGAAGAGATACGAGTGATATGCATCTGCTTTCTAGTTAGCACAACTGTTTTATAGGCTAATAGAATGTTACCTCCTGGTTCACTTACTATTTTCACAGCAATACCTGTCATCAAGGGGTTTCCCTGATAGCTAAGCTGCTAAAGAATCTGTCTGCAATGCAGGAGATGCTGGTTTGATTCCTGGGTCAGGAAGATCCCCTGAAGAAATGATAGGCTACCCACTCTAGTATCCTAGGCATCCCTGGTGGCTCAGATGGTAAAGAATCCATCTGCAGTATGGGAGACCTGGGTTCGATCCCTGGGTTGGGAAGATTCCCCTGGAGGAGGACATGGCAACACACTCCAGTATTTTTGTCTGGAGAATCCCCATGGAGAGAGGAGCCTGGTGGGCTAAGTTCATGGGGTTGCACTTAGTTACAACTGAGTGACTGACCACAGAACAACGCCTACCATCAATTCTACCAGGTCACTTTTAATTAGGAAATCTTAGAACCACAGCCAACAGTGGATAGGGGGAAAGCTAGTGGTCAGATTATTTTTCTTCTCTTTTTGTCCTCAAACTTCTCTACAGCATATATTTTCTAAGATATTGGTGATGAGAAAGCAACGGTTGCAGTAGCTCTGTTTGGCTTATTCTTAGACACCCACCAGGATAGATTTGGCCTCCATGGGAGAAATTTCCCTGAGACAGAAATGGGTAAAGAGGGAAGGTCAAGTTGAACAAAGTGTTAGGATGAATAGAAGGTGCTGAAGTGCTCATGTCAGATAGCCAGAGATGAACATTCCTCAAATGCCTGTCAAATTGCATTGAATAGTTTGAAAACGAATCTTTCTGTGTATTCTATATCAAGAAAACAAAATGAAATGGGATCGAATAACTAACACAGAAGCATCAGTTTTGAAATTTATGTTTCAAATACTGAGATGGTTTATTTAAGCCCTTTGCTTCCAGCTGTTGGTTATTTCTCATCATGTTGTTATAAATCATGGATGTCTTTGTGATGTCAGTAAGATGAAGTGTAGAGAGAGCTTCTCAGTCAGGCACATACAAGTATTTGTTTGTTTGATCTTGTAGTTTACATTTAATGAATTAGTCCCAAATTTCATCTAGTTCAATATGTAACTACGTTAGATCATGAGTGACTGGGATGGTCTACTGACTTAACATGAGTATCTTTGCATCCCTGTTTCTGAAGAATTAATCCATAATTCTTATTAGAGAACTCTGAAAATAATTATGTTCTTATAAAATATTTATTGATGACATAGTCTATAAAAAGAATAAAAATAAATATGGTTTATATTCTTGATGGATTATTTTCTTGATGTATTTAAAATCAAATTTTTGACAAAGCAAATATGCTGATGATTAACTTTTTTCTCAGCTTAGACTAAACCTATGGCAGCTGGTGGTGGCACTACATTACAGGTTCAAAGGTGGTTCTCGGGGCAATGGTTTTCAATGTGGGCCAATACAGCTGAAGAGATGACAGGTGACCTTTGCTTTCCAAACCAAGTGCATGCGTAATATGCCCATGGTTAATGCTGGATACGAATTCAGGAGACACACTGACTCCCCTTGGCTTTGTCCTGGCCCTGAGTGTTTCTCGGCATGCGGAGATGACCTCCCACAAAGGCTTCAGGGCAAGCACGCTCACAGAGACACCATGACTTGCTCAGTTTAAAACACACACACACACACACACACACACACACACACACACCATCTGTGAACTTGCTTTAAAAATGCTTTATGTTGCCTTTGTCCTATCATCCTTTTTCTGTGTGTGCACCACAGCATTTCAAGCTAAGTGCTTACATTCTCTTTAGAAGGAGGATGCTCTCTGCAAACGCTTATCAATTACTATCTTTCCTACAAAATGATGTGACAATAAGTAGTGTCATTAACTTATGACACCTCTTTTCATCCCAAATGATTGAATGATTCCCATACATTTGAAACTCCATATAAGGAGGTGGGGAAAAAGGGGTGGGTAGAAAGAAGAAAGACAACCCACATACAGATTTCACCTCACTAACGACTTAATTGGTATCACCCCTGGGGTGAAATGTTGAAACACCCTACAACTCTTTATGACAGGAAGTGAAAATTCCATATCCAATTGGAGCTACAAGGATAATTTAGGGAGGCAGAGTGCAATTATCCAATTAGGAATTTAGCCAGAACAGAAAGGTTAATCCCTCTAAGTCCTTTCAAAAGAGCCCATGGGATGTTTAATGACGACAAGGGGGCAGGGCCTGTGTTTTACAACTCAGGCCAAAAAATTACTCAGACTTTGCTCTCACTCTAAAAAGAAAAAAAGAAAAGAAAGAAACGGTGAGGCTCAATCCACCCAACTTCTTGAGAAATCATCCCTAAATTAGAAGTTTGCAAGGTTTGCAATTTTCCTGTGTTCTCCACCCTAGGTTATGAAAGTACTTTGTAAACGTCGTTTTAGTTTCCAGGACAAGTTGAATGTCTGGCTAACAATGATTTCCATGGCATGAGATGCTTTCTTTGCAGAAGACAGTGAGTGGCATGGTGTTGGATGCTGACTCAGAGGTTTGGAATGCACCATTGATGCTTGGCAGGGTTCCAGCTTTGGGCTTACAGTCTGCCAACTTGGCAGGCTGTGGAATTTGCTGTGGCAATTTTTCAAAATGGGAGGAATCTGTCCAAGGAGAGATTGTTTCTACATTTTTAACGATGAGGACAAGTGGCAGGGTCCTCTCTGACAAACAGTCTGGCTCGAGAGAGAGAAAGAGGGGTTGTACTCAAAAGAGAACCAATAGCATCTTGCAAGAACCTCTTGTACAAGTAATGTACCTTTTGGGCATTCATTCCAAAGTTCCGGCCAAAAGAAATATGAATTACAAATTTCAGTCTGGGAGGCACAGCACGCAGACTTGCTGGATACAACAGCAAATGGTACTTCACAGGTCTTCCTATTAGACATACAGTTATGTCATGGATATTTAGAAGTGAAGCAATTTTCCTTTGGATGTCAGCCAATACAGGATCATTAAACAGAGCTTCTTGGATTCTCAATCTAATGTGTCTAGAGAGAGAAAAAAAGTTCTTAGCCAGTGAGAAGTAGAGCTTAGCCATCTTACCCTTTTTAAATTCTTCATCATTTAATTTTTGATATTTCTGTTTGATGAGTTCCAGTTGACTCAAGCATTATGATAATTCTAGAATGTCTCTGAATATTGCTTAACTTCCTAGAAAGTCTAATTGGTCCTGATTCCAAAAGAATAAGTTTTCTGTAAAATTAAGAAGATATTTGCAAAAAAGAAAAAAAATTATGTGATGTATCCAAGCAGAAATTAGAGGACTTGGTTAGCTTTTGAAAACTAACATATATTAATACAATCATATCAGTCAATTAAGTTACAGCATTACTACTTTTACATCAGATTGAGATTGCTAGTGAATGAGTAGTAGAGAATATGTCAGACTCTGTCAGAACACTTCAACATTTATTAGTACAATATAGAGCACAGATGTATCTTATAAGATCTTATAAGTACTGTTATTGACTTTAGTCTTTTATTAAATAGCTCTAGAGAACAAACATACTGTGTGTGAAAGTTTTAAAATGCCTAAGCAATTCTTTCTCCAGTCAACTAAAAAAGACTTAAGATACAAAAGAAGGAAAGTTGCTCCTTTTTGTGCAATATTACATATCACCTAGTTAAATTTGCATTGAAAATAAAATGACAAAAAAAATGTCCTTTTTGAAAGACATTCCTAGGTGGCTCAGTGGTAGAGGATCTGCCTGCCAATGCAGGAGACTTGGGTTTGATCCCCTGGAGAAGGAAATGGCAACCCATTCCAATATTCTTGCCTGGAAAATTCCATGGATATAAGAGCCTGGCAGTCCATGGGGTCACAAAAGAGTTGGATATGACTTAGTGACTGAACAACAACAATGTATGTGTATATATATATACACAAATACATACATACATATATATATATATATATATATATATCTGAATCCCTTTGCTGTACACCTAAAGCTAACACAACATTTTAAATCAAATATACTCCAAAGAAATTTTTAAAATAATAAATCAGTAAAACAATGAGATAGGATAGGAAATTGTCAAATCATAAAGCGATATTCATGATATAACTCTCCTCCAACACCTTTGAGTGAATGCAGTGAATACTCCTGAGTGTTCATAGCCAGGGAACAGGTGGGACCTGGTGAGAAATGGACCAAGAGGCTTAGAACGTCATAGCCATTGCACATGGCTGTCTTAGAAGAGCAAGCTGAGCCGTCTCTGAGCTGCGAGCCCAGGGCAGGGGATGTAACCCCAATGAACCTCAGCTCCTTGCTGTAGAAGTGGGTCCTTAGCACCTGCCTCATAGTAGTAAACCACGAAGCATCGTTTGTGGTATGTGTTAATGCAAGCTCTTTTATTTGTCTAAGGTTTTCTTTTTTTATAGTTTTATTTATTGGCTGTGTCGGGTCTTCCTTGCCACGAGGGTTTCTCTAGCTGTGGAGAGCAGAGGCTGCTCTCTAGTTCTGATATGTGGGCTCCTCACTGTGGTGGCCTCTCTGGCTGTGGAGCGCAGGCTCTAGAGCGCGGGCTCAGCAGTTGTGGCACCCGGGCTTGGCTGCTTTATTGGATGTGGGGTCTTCTCAGACCAGGGACTGAACCCGTGTCCCCTGCATTGGCAGGTGGTGCACAGTGAGGTCAAACAAACTGAAACACTGGTGTCTGGAGCAGAGAAAGTTTGTTGCAGGGACATGCAAGGAGAAGGATGGCTTATGCTCTAAAAATCTCCGAGCTCCCTGAAGGGTTTGGACAAAACTCTTTTAAAAGCCAGGTCTGTGGGAGAAGGTGAGGGTGGGATGATGGAGAAAATAGCACTGAAACATGTATATTACCATATGTGAAACAGATGACCAGTCCAAGAGTGATGCATGAAACAGGGCACTCAAAGCTGGTGCATTAGAACAACCCAGAGGGATGGGAAAGGGAAGGAGTCGGGAGGGGGCTTTGGGACAGGGAAGACGCGTGTACACCCATGGCTGGTTCATGTCAATGTATGGCAAAAACCACCACAATATTGTAAAGTAAGGAGCCTCCAATTAAAATAAATTAATTAGTTTTTTAAAAAGCCAGATGAGGGAGTGTGGTCACAGGGTATGTGATCAGCTTGTGCATAATTCTCTGACTGACTGATGGTGAGGCAGCAGGGTGGTGTCGATGGGTGAACATCATCAGTCCTGAGTTTCGGGAAGCCTGGGACTGTGTGCTCATGGTCGTCAAGCAGTTAACATTTTCCATTTGGTGGAGTGGAGCTCTTTTTTTTTCATCTGCAAAACAGTTCAGGAGATGTGCAACAAACACTATTATCTAGGTGCTTGGTTGGGCCATAAAGACGGCTGAGCGCCAAAGAATTGATGCTTTCAAACTGCAGCGCTGGAAACGACTCTTGAGAGTCCCCTGGACTGCAAAGAGATCCAAGCAGTCCATTCTAAAGGAGATCAGTCCTGAATATTCATTGGAAGGACTGATGCTGAAGTTGAAGCTCCAATACTTTNAGCGCCAAAGAATTGATGCTTTCAAACTGCAGCGCTGGAAACGACTCTTGAGAGTCCCCTGGACTGCAAAGAGATCCAAGCAGTCCATTCTAAAGGAGATCAGTCCTGAATATTCATTGGAAGGACTGATGCTGAAGTTGAAGCTCCAATACTTTGGCCCCCTGATGTGAAGAGCCTACTCTTGGAAAAGACCTTGAGTCTGGGAAAGATTGAAGGCAGAAGAAGGGGGCAACAGTGGATGAGATGGCTAGATGGCATCACTGACTCGATGGACATGAATTAGAGCAAACTCCAGGAGATAGTGAAGGACAGGGAAGCCTGGTGTGTTGCAGTCCAGGGGGTCACAAAGAGTTGGACACGACTTAGTGACTGAATGAGAATAGGTGCTAGAGAGAGGAGCTAAAGCAGAGGATGTGGGAGAAGGCCTGTTTGGGCAAGGCCTCATGGAGTTCTACTGGGTTACACATAGCAGTGTTCTTTAAGTAATACTATTGGGAATATTAAGCCACATTTATCATTTTAGATTAGAGGAAGTTTGTATAGAAAGGGGATATTAATATAAAGACTCATACATTTCGTTTGGGAGCCCAAAACCATCACTGGTATGTTTACCATTACTGTTTTTATCACTGCTGACAAGGGGACCCCCACACACTCACTTAGAATCTATGCATTTTAGACTACACAGTAGTGTCTCATGTTTTTAGTAATGTTTTCCCCCAACGTATACCACCTTCTACTCCTCTTACTGAATATGTTTTTGTGGAACCATTTGCCATTCATCAAGGCCACTTTGGATTTGTTTTTGCCTTCCGGGTGATCAGACAACCTTGATGATTTAGCGTCCCATGATAATGCAAGGTGTCTATGCCTGTTTCACTCATTTCAGGCATCAATTCATAAAGATAACATAGTTCAGGCCCAAGATTTTAGATGACTCTCAGTTGATTCATGTCCCTTTTCAAGGCTTCAGAGAAATGACACATAGTCCAGTACGTAGCAGGTTCCCTAGGTAAACTCATCACATTGAATAGGTTTACTTAATAAATTTATGAGATGCTATTGATACTCTCAGGGTTTCTCTGGTGGCTCAGTGGTAAAGAATCTGCCTGCCAATGCAGGAGACATAGGTTCCATCCGTGGGTCAGGAATATCCCCTGGAGATGAAAATGTCAACCCACTACTGTATTCTTGCCTGGGAAATCCTGTAGACAGAGAAGCCTAGAGGGCTACAGTGTGTGGGGTTGTAAAAAGTCAGACATGACTTAGTGACTTCACAAACAACAACAAAAACAAATTGGCACTATTGCTTTTATTTTCTTAAGTTTAAGTGTGACCAAATGTTAAAAATACATGTATATGCTAGAAAGAAACGATTTTATAGGAAAAAAATTTTAAAGATGAAGTGTTTTTTAATTAGAATGTAATTGTTTCACAAAGTTGTGTTAGTTTCTGCTGTACAACAGTGTGAATCAGCCACAAGTGCACATATATCCCCTCCCTCTTGAGCCTCTCTCCCCCTCCTCCCACCCCTCTAGATCATCACAGAGCACAGAGCTGAGTGTTTTCTACAGCAGCTTTGCACTAGCTGTCTATTTAATACATGGTAGTGTATATATGTCATTTCAAATCTGCAAATTCATTCCACCCTCCTTTTCCTCCCCCTCCCTTCTGTGTCCACAAATCCATTCTCTGTCAGTGTCTCTATTTCTGCCCTGCAAATAGGTTCATCTATATGATGCTATAGCTGAAGCTCCAGTACTTTGGCCACCTCATGCGAAGAGTTGACTCACTGGAAAAGACTGTGATGCTGGGAGGGACTGGGGGCAGGAGAAGGGGATGACCGAGGATGAGATGGCTGGATGGCATCACGGACTCGATGGACGTGAGTCTGAGTGAACTCCGGGAGTTGGCGATGGACAGGGAGGCCTGACGTGCTGTGATCTTTGGGGTTGCAAAAAGTCGGACACGACTGAACTGAACTGATACCATTTTCTGGGGGGCTTCCCTGGTGACTGAGTGGTAAAGAATCCACCTGCCAGTGCAGGAAACACAGGTCGATCCCCCTGGAGGAGGAAATGTCACTCCAGTATTCTTGCCTGAAGAATCCTGTGGACAGTGGAGCCTGATGGGCTACAGTCCCTAGGGTCGCAAAGATTTGAACACAACTTAGTAAGAAAACAACAGCAATATCATTTTTCTAGACTCCAATATATGATAATATATTAATATCAGAACATTTTATCCAAGTAGGTATTGGCAGACAGACTTCCCTTAGTGTACGTGCTGGCCACTTTCTGGGTTAGCTTTACTCTAGGAAGTAGACCTCTGGGGTTTCACCTGAAAGCCTACAGTATTTTCAGAAGCACCACACACCGGTAGGCATTGCTCTCCATTTCCTTTTCCCTTCAACTCTGTGCTTCTGTTTAAAGACCTTCTCAAACATCAGTCATAGCTTTCATGCACAAGTATCCAGAGGAATCCAGCAAGCAGCCCTGGTTCCGGGTTTGTCCTGCCTGCCTCCTTCACCTCTCAGCTCAGTACAGTTCAGTCACTCAGTCATGTCTGACTCTTTCTGAAGCCATGGACGCCATATACCAAGCTTCCCTGTCCGTCACCAACTCGTGTATCTTGCTCAAACTCATGTCTATCAAGTCGGTGATGCCATTCAACCATCTCATCCTGTCGTCCCCTTCTCCTCCTGCCTTCAGTCTTTCCAACCATTAGGGTCTTTTCCAGTGAGTCAATTCTTCCCATCAGGTGGCCAGTGTATTGGAATTTCAGCTTCACCATCAGTCCTTCCAATGAAGATTCAGGACTGATTTCCAGTAGGGTTGACTGATTTGATCTCCTTGCAGCCCAAGGGATTCTCAAGAATCTTCTCCAACACCACAGTTCAAATACATCAATTCTTCAGTGTTCAGCTTCCTTTATAGTCCAACTCTCACATCAATACATGACCAATGGAAAAATCACAGCTTTGACTACACAGACCTTCACCAGCAAAGTAATGTCTCTGCTTTTTAATATGCTGTCTAGGTTGGTCATAGCTTTTCTTTCAAGGAGCAAGCAAGTCTTTTAATTTCATGGATGCAATCACCATCTGCAGTGATTTTGGAGCACAAGAAAAAAAAATATGCCACTGTTTCCATTGTTTCCCCATCTATTTTCCATGAAGTGATGAGACTGGATGCCATATCTTAGTTTTTTGACTGTTGAGTTTTAAGCCAGCTTTTTCACTCTTCTCTTTCACTTTCACTAAGAGGTTCTTTAGTTCGTCCCTTTCTGCCATAAAGGTGACGTCATCTGCATGTCTGAGATTATTGATATTTCTCCTGGAAATCTTGATTCCAGCTTGTGCTTCATCCAGCCTGACATTTTGCATGTTGTACTCTGTGTATAAGTGAAATAAGCAGGGTGACAATATACAGCCTTGACGTACTGTTTTCCCAATTTGGAACCAGTCTGTTGTTCCATGTCCAATTCTAACTGTTGCTTCTTGACTGGCATACAGATTTCTCAGGAGGCAGGTCAAGTGGTCTGGTATTCCCATCTCATTAAGAATTTTTCACAGTTTGCTGTGATCCACGCAGTCAATAAAGCAGAAATAGATGTTTTTCTGGAACTCTCTTGCTTTTTCTATGATCCAGCGGATGTTGGCAATTTGACCTCTGGTTCCTCTGCCTTTTCTAAATCCAGCTTGAACATCTGGAAGATCTCAGTTCACCTCTCTGGAAGTTCATCTCTCAGAGCCTGGCCTGGAAATTCTCCTGCTTTGATATTTTTTCTATGTCTTCAAATTCGTTTATTTACTTGCTCAACTTCCCTAGTTGCTTTCAGCAACAGGCTGGATCTGAATCTGTTTAGTCTGTCATTCCAGTAAGCAGACTTCAAGCAGAATTCAAGGGCCTGTATGCAGGCTCTCACTTCTCAGTAAACTTCCGCTCTCTCGAGTCTGTGTCTCCCGTGCAGCTACTATCTGCCTCCTAATGTCCCAAGCTGGCTGAGCATGTAGCACAATCTATTCACTTTCATATCTAACACAATTAATTAGTTAATTAAGGACTTCACTAGCAGATATTTACATACAGAAAATAATTTATTGAATAAAATCTGGAGTTTGAATGGAACTGACATGATGACACCACACAGAAACCTAGTTAAAATATTAATATATTAAATATCATCGTTGCTTAAAAGTCCTTTAGTGTCGCTTGGGGACTTCCCTGGTGGCTCAGATGGCAAAGAATCTGCCTGCAATGCAGGATACTCCGGTTTGATCCCTGGGTTGGGAAGATCCCCTGGAGAAGTGAAAGGCAACCCACTGCAGAAGTCTTACTGGGATAATCCCATGGACAGAGGAGCTTTGTGGGCTACAGTCTATGGGGTGACAAAAAGCCAGACACGACTGAGTCTCACTTGTACCCTGACCAAAAAATCATAGTCTATGACCAAATTTCTACTCATACATCATTACTCTCAGTCCAGGGTCTGTGCGATTATAATAAAATAAATTCTGCATATGCTTATTTTTCTCCATCACTGCAAGATTTTGTAAACAGTTGCCATTGAAACCATATCTTATAAATTCTGTACTTCTTGGCACTTATTCTTTCTTCCTCCTGAGAAAGAAGTCTGTTATAAACCACGATATTCCAGGGCACTGGTGCATCATTTTATTTTTGTAAGGATGCCAATGCCTGAAAAGTCAAAATGTTTGTATGCTATCTTGCAGTTATCACAATAAAAACTCATTGACCATGTAAGATGGAATAATGTCTATTATTATAATAGGAATTACATACTTTTTGGAAGAGGAGAACGCAAGTGAAAAAATTGACCTTTTANTGAACTGAACGGATAGTCCATGGGGTAGCAAAGAGTCAGACACGACTGAGCAACTTTCCCTTTCACTTTTGTTCTTGTAGGTTTTCTTTTTAAATCTTATCATACTCATTTGATTGCATTTTGCTGTTTATTTTTTAACTAAATGTGGCAATGTGCAAATCCCACCAAGTCACCTGATAAAACTCTACTTTATTGCATTGTGTTCACTGATCAAAGTATATTGTCATTTATTCAGCCATTCCTGTATGGATTGAAACAGTTCTATTTATAGAGACAAGAAATAGGAAAGTAAATGACAGTAAACATCCTTGTACGTATTGTGTATGGTTACTTTTGCTTCTGTATGATAATTTCCCAGGAATAGGACTACTCGTTAAGTTTTACAGTTCAGTTGCTCAGTCGGGTCCGACTCTTTGCGACCCCATGGACTGCAGCATGCCAGGCCTCCCTATCTATCACCAGCTCCCGGAGTTTACTCAAACTCCTGTCCATTGAGTCAGTGATGTCATCCAACCATCTCACCCATCTGTCGTCCTTCTATCTTTCCCAACATCAGGGTCTTTTCCATTGAGTCAGCTCTTCACATCAGGTGGCCAAAGTATTAGAGTTTCAGCTTCAACATCGGTCCTTCCAGGGACTATTCAGGACTGATTTCCTTTAGGATGGACTGGTTGGTTATCCTTGCAGTCCAACGGACTCAAAAGTGTAAATACTTTAAATTTCAATTAATGTTGCCAGATTTCTTTCCAAAAGGACTTTGTCCTTAGACCAGTGAAATGACCATACCCTTTGAGGACATATTATCAATCTTTTAAATTTTTGCTGAAGTTATATCTCATTGTTAAACTAATTGTTATTTCTCTGTCTTGTAGTAAATTTGAGTGTTTTTTTAAGTAAACAATGACAGCTTGGATCTATTCTTTCTCTGCATGTCAAATATTTTTTCTGATTTGCTTATTTTGTTGTTGTTGTTCAGTTGCTCAGTCGTGTCTGATGCTTTGTGACCCCATGGACTGCAGCATGCCAGGCTTCCATTTCCTTCACCATCTCCCTGAGCTTGCTCAAACTCATGTCCATCGAGTTTGTGATGCCATCCAACCATCTCATCCTCTGTCGTCTCCTTCTCCTCCTGCCTTCTATTTTTCCCAGCATCCGTGTCTTTTCCAGAAAGTTAGCTGTTCATACCAGGTGGCCAAAGTATTGGATCTGCAGCTTCAGCGTCAGTCCTTTCAATGAATATTCAGGATATTTAGAATTGACTGGATCTCCTTGCAGTCCAAGGGACTCTCGAGAGTCTTCTCCAACACCACAGTTCAAAAGCATTAGTTCTTCGGCGCTCAGCTTTCTTTATGGTCCAACTCTCACATCCATACATGACTGCTGGAAAAACCATAGCCTTGACTACACGGACCTTTTTCGGCAATGTGATGTCTCTGCTTTTTAACACCCTGTCTAGATTTGTCATAACTTTTCTTTCAAGGAGCAAGTGTCTTTTAATTTCATGGCTTCAGTCACCATCTGCAGTGATTTTGGAGTCCAAGAAAATAAAATCTGTCACTGTTTTCATTGTTTCCCCATCTATTTCCCATGAAGTGATGGGCCTGGATGCCATGATCTTAGGTTTTTGAATGTTGAGTTTTAAACCAAATATTTCTCTTCTCCTCTTTCACCTTCATCAAGAGGCTCTTTAATTCCTTATGGCTTCCTGCCGTAGGTGGTGCCATCTGCATATCTGAGGTGAGTGATATTTCTCCTGGCAATCTTGATTCCAGCTTGAGCTTCTGGAACTAGTTCATTATTCCATGTCCAGTTCTAACTGTTGCTTCTTGACCTGCATACAGCTTTCACAGGAGGTAGGTAAGGCGGTCTGCTATTCCTGTTTCTTGAAGAATTTTCCACAGTTTGTTGTGATGCCCACATTCAAAGGCTTTAGCATAGTTAATGAATAAGATGTTTTTCTGGAACTCTCTTGCTTTTTTGATAATCCAGTGGATGTTGGCAATTTCATCTCTGGTTCTTCTGCCTTTTCTAAATCCAGCTTGAACATCTGGAAGTTTTCAGTTCGTGTACAATGCTTCCTAAGGCCTAGTTGACTTCACCCTATAGGACGTCTGACTATGTGAGTGATCACACCATCGTCGTTATCTGAGTCATTAAGACATTGTATAGTTCTTCTGTGTATTCTTGCCACTTCTTAATACCTTTTGCTTCTGTTAGGGCCATATCATTTCTGTCCTTTATTGTGCTCATCTTTGCATGAAATGTTCCCTTGGTATCTGTGATTTTCTTGGAAGAGATCTCTAGTCTTTCCCATTCTATTGTTTTCCATTATTTCTTTGCATTGTTCATTTAGAAAGGCTTTCTTGTCTCTCCTTGCTGTTCATTGGATCTCTGCATTCAAATGGGTATATCATTCCTTTTCTCCTTTGCCTTTTGCTTCTCTTCTCAGCTATTTGTAAGGCCTCCTCAGACAATCATTTTGCATTTTTGTATTTCTTTTTCTTGGGGATGGTTTTAATTATTGCCTCCTATACAGTATTTCAAACCTCCATCTGTAGTTCTTCAGGCACTCTGTCTACCAGATCGAATCCCTTGAATTTATTCATCGCTTCCCCTGTATAATCATCAGGGATTTGATTTAGGTCATACTTGAATGGTCTAATAGTTTTCCATACTTCTTTCAACTTAAGTCTGAATTTGGCAGTAAGGAGTTCACACGATCTGAGCCACAGTCAGCTCCCAGTCTTGTTTTTGCTGACTGTATAGAGCTTCTCCATCTTAGGCTGCAAAGAACATAATAAATCTGATTTCGGTGTTGACCATCTGGTGATGTTCATGTGTAGAGTCTTCTCTTGTGTTGTTGAAAGAGGGTGTTTGCTATGACCAGTGCTTTCTCTTGGCAAAACTCTGTTAGCCTTTGCCTTGCTTCATTTTGTACTCCAAAGCCAAACCTTCCTGTTACTCCAGTTATTTCTTTACTTATTAGTTTTGCATTCCAGTCCCTTGTGATGACAAGGACATCTTTTTAAAAATTCTTTACTTTATGATTTTTTTGTAGTAGGAAATTTTAAACTCTTATGTGTACCTTTTAATGTTTCTTCTCTTTGATCTTCTAAATTTTGTTGTCTGAGTTTTATAGATTTATGTCTATTGTACTTAGAATTTAAATTTTTATATATAATTTAAGATAAAGATCTGACTTCTTGCTAGATGATAAGCTATCCTCAGTTCAGTTCAGGTTCGTCACTCAGTCATGTCTGACTCTTTGCGACCCCATGAATCACAGCACACCAGGCCTCCCTGTCCATCACCAACTCCCGGAGTTTACCCATACTCATGTCCATTGAGTCGGTGATGCCATCCAGCCATCTCATCCTCTGTCGTCCCCAGCTCCTCCTGCTCTCAATCCCTCCCAGCATCAGGGTCTTTTACAATGAGTTAACTCTTCACATGAGGTGGCCGAATGACTGGAGTTTCAGCTTCAGCATCAGTTCTTCCAGTGAATATTCAGAACTGATTTCCTTTATGATGCACTGGTTGGATCTCCTTGCAGTCCAAGGAACTCTCAAGAGTCTTCTCCAACACCACAGTTCAAAAGCAGCTTGTTGAAATAAAATTTAGCCTTTGGCTTGTATATTTTCTTATATGTTCTGGAATCATTAAGTTCTTTATTCTCTTCCACTCATCTGTGTGTCTGTTCCCCTGCCAGTGTCGTATTGATTTGCTTAGTGTCTTTTTGTTCTGTGGTCTGGCCAGTGAAGTCCACTTCTGGGTTTCTCCTTCTGTTTGATTTTCTTGGAGGTTCTTGGACTTCTTTTTTTCTAATTTTAAGTTCCTATTTTTAAACTTTAATTGTGGGGAGGGAGACTTTTTCTCAATACAGCTTATTTATAAGTATTGGAAAAATTTACTAGTATGATTGATGCCTTTTTTTTCCTGTTTTTCTAGGTGTCTCCTGCTAAACTAGGGACAATTTTTTAAGTTAATTTAAAGTGTTGTATCATACTTCTTAACAAAAAACTTCAACTTTTTTTTTTAAACTAGAATAGCTTACATTTTTTTAGGTATTCCTTTAGATCATTAGCCAAAAGATATATATTTCTCTTTCATTACAATATTTATTCCAGTTAATTCATTCTTAAGTCTTATTAGTTTGCTATAATCTTCAAGTTAGCGTTGAAATACAAAGGGTTCAGTGGGCTCCTTCTCTTAATTCCTACTTTTATTAATTTGATTTATTGACTGATCATTAACATTCGTATGGTTGAAATGATACAGTTCTCTGAGAACAGTTGCCTTCCTACCCTTTCCTGAATCTGTCCAGTTTTCACTCTGTACTTACAGTAACCACCATCACTGGATCTCTTCCACAGGTCATATTTCTCTATATGTAAACACACTCACACATATATATTTATTGCGTGTCCTATGTAGCAGAATACTAAAACCATTTCAAATAAAATAAAGATTTTGATTTCTTTCAGCCAAAAATTATCTAGTTCATCTTGTAGTTTATAAGTAAAAATATTTTTGCACATTTTTCTTAATTTTTTATATTATGTGTCTCAGTTGAGGTAACTGAGAAAATACACTCTGAATTCTTGCATATTTGCAGTGTTTTTCTTATATCAAAATGTAAGCTTTGTTGGTACAGAATTCTCTCAGTCATCTGTGAATGTTATTCAGCTCTTTCTAAGTATAATAGATGAGAAGTCCAATAAGTAGGTGATTGTTTTTTATCTTTTATAGCTTACTTGCTTTTTATAGCTAGGTGCTTAAATATGATCCAGCATCCATAAACTTTTATCCCTGATACCTTTTAATATGTGTTTTCTTTTATTATAACACTCTCCTTTTTGTAGTAATAAAGCATAGATAATATAAAATTTACCATTTTAACAATTTTAAAACAAACAGTTCATGACACTTAAGTACCAAAAACATTATTGTACAGCCATCACTGTCATCCATCTCCAGAACTTTTTCTCATTTTCCCAAACTAAGACTTTGCACCATTAAACAATAACCCCTCCTTCCCCAGTCCCCTTTAAGAACCATTCTTTTTTCTGTCCCAGAGTTTGAAGACGTGTAAATATCTTGTAAAAGTGGAATTATACAGTATTTGGCCTTTTGTGACTGGCTTCTTTCTCTTAGTGTAATGCCTTTGGGGTTCATCGATGTTCGCATGTCAGAATTTACTTCGTTTTTAAGGCAGACTAATGCTCCCTTAATATGCATGTATCACGTTTTGCTTAGCCATTCATCCATTGATAGATATTTGTTTCCACCTTTTGGCTTTTGTGACTATGCTGCTATGAACTTAGGTGTACAAATATATTTTCGAGTCCCCGCTTTCACTTCCGCTTATATGCTTGGAATTGAAGTTGCAGATCTCCTGATAATTCTATATTTCTATATTTAAAAATTTTACGAAATCACCATACTATTTTACATAGCAGTACCCCCATTTTATATTTTTCATCAGAGCACACAAAGGTTTTATTTTATCCACATCTGTGCCAATACTTGTTATTTTCTGTTTTTTTTAAATTATAGCCATTCTAATGNAAAATTTTACGAAATCACCATACTATTTTACATAGCAGTACCCCCATTTTATATTTTTCATCAGAGCACACAAAGGTTTTATTTTATCCACATCTGTGCCAATACTTGTTATTTTCTGTTTTTTTTAAATTATAGCCATTCTAATGATGTGTTTTAATGCACAGTTTTAATCTGTCAATTTAAAAAAATCTGTCTCTTATGCTGGAAACGCTCTACGATATTGAACCTAAGAGCAGAGAACTCACAGCAACTTGCTTGATCTTCTGTCCTTTGAATGTTTTATGTATTATTTCAAGTCCATTTATGTCTGGAATATAAATGACATAAATTAAGTGATTTATCAGGTGTGTATCAGTGTCTTAATCTCAGTTTCCTCATCTGTGAAATGAAAGTCTTTGGTGATTTTCCCCCTAGATTGTCTGATTTGGTTGTGGTGGTATTCTCATATTTATAGAATTAAGATGAGAAATACTGCGAGGCATTTATGAGCCCTTGGTAGACTGTGGAATTCCTTCCTTTCTACCTGTCTGTTCCTCATACTTACATGTTAAAGGCCAACAAGACAGGTCTACTTAGTCCCTAAACATCCTTCATAATCTTTTTTTAAACTGTTTCCTCTTCCTGATTCTTTCTTTCACTGGTTCTAACCTCCTTTCACACTTTGATTTGGTGGAAGTCTTATTCTAAACTTGAAATAACAGCTGAGATGTCACTTAAAGAATTCTTCCCAGTTCCTTGTAACCAGTTAATTTCTGAATTGCTATGCTCGTAAATCTTGTATTTTTAGTCTTAGCACTTAATGCCTTTTATTGGAGGTGTGTGTGTGTGTGTGTGTGTGTAATTTTTGTTTTACTCTCCTGTCCCCCTCCCTCCTCCCCGACCGCCCCCCCCCGCACAGTC
>SJYV01013295.1:3671401-3741503 GCA_006410875.1 Neotragus pygmaeus | reverse complement strand
CTTATTTGTGCCTTGTTGCATCCTTTTTACATTGTATGTAGTCTGACACATAGAGGTTATTCAGTAAATGTCATTGTTAATCCCTAAATCATGTCTGACTCTTTGCAACTTCATGGACTGTAGTCCACCAGGCCCCTCTATCCATGGAATTATCCTGGCAAGTATGCTGGAGTGGGTTGCCATTTCCTTCACCAGGGGATCTTCTGGACCCAGGGATGGAACCTGCATCTCCTGCATAGGCAGGCGAATTCTTTACCACTGAGCCACCTGGGAAATCTCAGTAAATGTTAATTGAATTATTTTTGTGTAAATGGTCTCCTATTCTCTGGTTCCACACCTAATTTATATCTCCTTCTATAGACTTTCATGTTTTTACTTGGATTTTATTTTCCCCATTGTATATAGATGGCTATTATTTAAAAATCTCAATCTTAATTAGTGGTAATTTAAGAACTATTAAAGTGTAATTATAAATTGAATATAATCTTATTTTTCTCAAAATCTATATATTTTGAAAAGAACATTTTTATGCTCTTACCTATAGTGATAGCCTTTGTTCTTTTGCATTAGTCCGTTCTCCTATTGGTTTGAATTACAGAATCACTTTTCCATATTGTAAGCTCAGTCCCCAGCAAATCTTCATTTCTTACTTACTCTTGTCATTTTCTTACTTTTAAAACTGCCATTCCTTTGATGGTAATAATAGTTGTGAGAGTAATGTGCCATAAATAGTACAAAGAGCCTTTAGTATGTCTTTAATTGGTTAATATTATGATTGACTCTATAATGTGTTAAATCATCATGGAATAAATACCATGAATGACAAAACTAATATATGTCTGTACCATATTTTGCCTAGTCATTCTAGATAAAAAGATAAAGACAGCACAGTCCAGCTCAAGAAAGTACTGTTATCGAGTAAAATCTTATTAGCTGTTGATGCTTTACAAGGAAGATGGTTGTGTCATTTTTGCACAAATGATTTCAAGAGTAGGCATTTGTGTATACTTTAACCTTCTTTCCACTACATGTTTCTGGGATTTAGTTAAAGTTTGTTCTGAACCTCAAGACTTACTCAAGAAGGGTTTACATATACAGGTAGAGATAAAATTAATTATAAAAAGGGTTTACTATTTTGGTCTTAATAGTATGGTATTTTAGAATGTCATTTTGTGAACTGAGTCATAATTCCTGAATTTAATTGTTCTTTTATGCTTTAAACATTGTCTGTGTTATTATAGTGTCGAAATTCTTCTCACTTCATTTTCAATTATTGTTGGCCTGAGTCTGCATTCAGATGAGTAATTTAAAGTGAAAGATGTTCCTTATCCTGTGAACAGTTCTGTATTATATAGGAAAATTAATTCAGTTTTTACATGTTATCTTTTTCTGTTGTGAAAGAATTGCTGGTATCATGGACTTAGATGACCTTTCTAGGTCATTATTGCCATAATCTCATGATGATGTGCTTAAACTAGGTGAATTGTAAGAAATAAAATTTCAAAATGACAGGATGTGTGCCTTTGTTTATGTTAATGCACATTGGAATATTGTTCTTAGTATCTAAGCGAGCTTCTAATCTTGGCATTTTCTCAATAAAATATTGTGCCGTTAGTGTCACATGTATGATTTGATCATGCTCATCATCCCACTGTGCTCTAGAGCAGCCATACATTTTGCTCTAGCAATTGTAGATCTTTTTATTTTAGGTGTGACTTTGTATCAGGGACCTCTCTTGGTGCAGGGCACATACATCTAATTTAAACAAAGTGAAGCATAAAGGGAAGTCTGTGTGAACTTAAACTGTTTCCCTGTTGGCTCAGATGTAGAGTCTGCCTTCAGTGCAAAAGAACTGTGTTCAATTCCTGGGTCAGGAAGATCCCCTGGAGAAGTGGATGGTAACTCATTCCAGTATTCTTGCTTGGAGAATCCCATGGACAGAGGAACCTGGTAGGCTACAGTCCATGGGATTACATGACTGAGTGACTAACACTTTCACTTTCATGCTGTTACATGACAATACAAGAATTTGAGCAGGGATGTAGTAGGGGCTTAGGAATGACCAGAACAAGGGAAGTGAATACTGTAGCGTTTTCCGCTTTGTCCTGCATTTCTTATTATGCCTGCCTTATTTTCCTGCAAACTAGCTCCTTCTACATGGTGAGGAATATACCAGACTAACGTCTTCTTGCAGCTGACCACAGTTCCAGTGACTGTCCATCTTCCTGCCACTCTAACCTGAATATTTCGAGAAGAGCAAGGCTGTTTGCTTGTGTGCCCACACTGTTGGCCAGAAGGTAGGGCATTTTGAGTGGCAGGGCTTCCCTGGTGGCTTGGCTGGTAAAGATTTGCCCGCAATGCAAGAGACCCAGGTTCAGTCCCTGGGTTGGGAAGATTCCTTGGAGAAGAGAATGGGAACCACTCCATTATTCTTGCCTGGAGAATTCCATGGACAGAGGAGCCTGGTGGGCTACAGTCCATGGCGTCGCAAAGAGTTGGACACCTTAGCTACTAACACTTCCACTTTTCACTTTCATTCTTTGCAAGAACATGTGGTTGGAAACAGATATTCTGGGTGGACAAAATAATAGGTGCCTTCTTTTATCTTCTTTTACGACTTTTTAACTAACCACTTTTACATTGGGTTTCCGTAGGGAATTCCCTGGTGGTCCAGCCTTTAGGACTTCACACTTTAACTGCAGAGGNGATATTCTGGGTGGACAAAATAATAGGTGCCTTCTTTTATCTTCTTTTACGACTTTTTAACTAACCACTTTTACATTGGGTTTCCGTAGGGAATTCCCTGGTGGTCCAGCCTTTAGGACTTCACACTTTAACTGCAGAGGGCGAGGGTTTGATCCCTGATCAGGGAACCAAGGTCCCACAAACTATGCAGCATGGCAAAAAGTAAAGTGGTTCCCATAATCAGTGACTCTGAAATGACATAAATACATTGTTTTAGATACTGTGGAATCTTTAGTTATGGTCGGTCTCATATAAGCTTTATAGTGTATACTTTTCAGTTAACAGGTTAAATTCACATAATTCATTTTAGTTTTATACTAATATACAGAGTGCTACCCCATACAGATGGGAGGTTTGAAGAGTTACATATAGAATACTATTAGCTCTGATATAAATGGTATAGGAAAATATCATGGTTGGTTTTTTTGTGTGTCTGCAAAATAAAACAGTCCTTGACATCTCATATATAAAATAAGGTCCGTTCATGACATATTTTGAAAGCATAAAGACTAAAGTTAGCAGTGAAGAACTCCATTTTCACGAGAAAAGAATATATAGAAACCTGAGTTTACTAAATCAGTGAGTTAAAGGGTAAATTATTGGGATTACTAAGGGACAGCTACTTTTAAAAAGAACTTCCTGGGATTAAGAACTAATAAGTTACTAAACACTAGAAAGGACCAAGGGCTGAGGGTTAAGATAAAACTGTAGTGTCAAGTGTCTCTTATAAGCCATTCAGAAAATGTTTACACAGCTTTTTCAACAAATTTTGAATGTAATATACCTACCGAAAAATGTACAAATCAGTCGTGTACAACTTGGTGAATGTTCACGTAACTAGCATGAAACAAAACATTAACAATACTGCATATTATTTTAATAGTAGAGCATTTGTATTAAGCAAGGTATACTCTTCTGTTGACATCAGTTAGGAAAAAAATAAATGAATTACTCTGGTTGAAAGTTTTATGGTTTTCTCTCTCACCGAACTAGTCAATGATATATTATGAATTGGGGATGGGGAAGGGGCAGATATAGAAAGCTGACAAGGAAGTTAGTAGAGTACAACTGTAATAGCCAGAGCTTTAGAATAGCTAGTAATTGGCATTCCAAGTGTCTGAAATAGAATAGCTAAACAAACCTGTGGTATAGTCCTATAATAAAGTACTCTTCAGCAATAAAAAAGCATAAACTGCTGATACATAAAACATCATAGATGAATATCAAAAACTTTATACTGAAAGAAGCCTTACACCAAAAGAGTACATAGAAATTCCATTTGTATGAGGTTCTGGAACAGAAAAAATTAACCTCTGTCATGAGAAAAAGTCTGAGCAGTGGGCGCCTCTGAGGAGAGAGAATGGGGACTGACCAGGAAGGAGCACTATGGAACTTCCTGGGGTAATGATAATATTCTGTATCTTCTGAGGGATTTAATTTCACAGGTGGATGTACTTCTCAGAACTCAAACAATGGTAAATGTAAGATTTGCATATTTTATTTTATGTAAACTTTACTTCAATAGGAACAAATACTGAGCTCTAGCTAATGATCTACTTGTGGAAGGATTTAAGGAGAGCTATACAGATGTCTGTTACTGATTTCGAAATACATCAACAAATGAAATGAATAGAAGGATAGATTCATAGAGCATGGATAGATTATGTGGTAAAGCAAGTAAGATACTAATGGTAAAATCTCGATGATTAGTGTATAGGTATTCACTGTCAGCTTTTTTTTCCCACCTTTTCTGTGGGTTTAAATTTTTTCATTATAAAATCTTGCAGGAAGAAAACAATCAGGAAAGAATGTAATAATCATGAAGACAGGATTTTTATGATGAATAGTTTATCACCGATGAATATTGGAAGAGAATAAAAGATAATGTGACTAGGGAGAAGGCAGACAGTGTGGCCCGTGGGCACAAAAAACCTGCAGCATATTATTTTAGGCCCACAGAATGTCTGTTTTTATTTTTAATGAGCTGATCTCTAAAACTAGAATGACTTCACATAAAAGTTATAGATTTCTGCCTGTTTATTTTTTAAAAGGACTTGGAAGACAAAACAGTCACTCCAAAGATAGATACAGATTTCTGTGGAGTTTTCGAATACGATAAAGTTGGTGTTTCAGACCAGAGAGGAAGAGATGTACTACTTGATAAAGCATATTGGACAAGTGAACTATCCTTTGGGGGAAAAATAAAGCTCAAATCATTTCACACTCATTCAGTAAACACAAATTCTATATGGACTAAAGATTTTAACTATTAAAAAAAGCTGTTACTAGAACCCCTAGTCCCTCAGTGGAGTGATTTTTGTCTAAGTGGTTTAAATTGGTAACTTAAAAAAGGACAAAAGCCTGTGTCCCGTATCACTTGATTCCAATAATTTCTGCCATATACGCATGCTTTTGGAGTCAGTAAGATCTAGGTTTAAATCTTTTTTCCTATGTCTTAATGACACTTTTTCCAAGATACAAAACTATTGTGAGCCTTAGTTTCCTCAACAGTCATCAGTGTAGTATTAAAAAAAATTACCATAGAGTGTTGTTATGAGGAACTGAGAGTGTATGACATGAAACTCTTGCCCAGTGCTGGCCTAGAGTGAATAAATTTTTATAGAGGGATTTGTGTGTGTATATGGTAGTCACTCAGTCATGTCTGACTCTATGTTACCCCATGGACTGTAGCCCACCAAGCTCCTCTGTTCATGGAATTCTCCAGGCAAGAATACTGGAGTAGGTTGCCATTCCTTTCTCCAAGGGATCTTCCTGACCCAGGGATCGAACCCAGGTCTCCTTCATTGCAGACATATTCTTTACCCTCCAAGCCACTATGGAAGCCTCTTATGGAGGGATAGGGAAACTGATCTCCAGGAGCTTAGGAGAACTGACTCAGAGTAGAAGGATGAGACCACTTACCTGGAAAGGATGAGAACGTTCTTTGACATTTATTTTCATCAGCAAACACTTAACTGAGAGCCTGCTGCATACCATGGAACCTATTTGGCACTAGAACCTTAAAAACAGAAGAAATTCCCACTTAAAAGAACCTTCAGTACAAAAGTCAAGTTTTATAAGAAAGGAATTCAGATGGTGAGAATTTTTATGATATTTGACAATTCCCTTAACCTTAATATTGTCATCGATTCTATGGCATTTTCTGGTGCACTGCAGTACCTTGTGTTAGTTAAAGGAGGCATAATATGGAAGCAATTTCCTATGAAAAATGAATAGCTCATTGTGGACACAGCCACTCAAGATCCATCTCTTGAGATAACTATATAGAGATATAGAGATAACTATATATAGAAAATACGTTACAGAGATGCAAAGTGGTGGATGAAATTGTGCTTATTAAGGTTTTTTTTTGTGCCCCCTCATGTTTCCATTTAAATATTTTTGCTAGTTGTTAGTTATTTACTCGGACTAAACTTACCCAATTGTTTTTGTCTATGCCAAATAAAAGTTACAGAATTCCTAGGTCAGTTTTGCCTATAAAACAATATATTACCTTTAATCATGTCTTAGTCATTTTCAGTAAAGACGTTGATAGAGAAATATTTTGTCTGTGTTCATTCTCAATACATAACGATACATTCTTTGGTAGATATTATAAATAAAGGGACTATTTTATTTTTTTTTTTAGTTTGCTGGAAACCATGTCTCACTATACAGATGAACCCAGATTTACCATAGAGCAGATAGATCTGCTCCAGCGCCTCCGGCGTACTGGAATGACTAAACATGAAATTCTCCATGCCTTGGAAACTCTGGACCGCCTTGATCAAGAACATAGTGACAAGTTTGGAAGAAGGTCCAGCTATGGAGGAAGTTCATATGGGAATAGTACCAACAATGTTCCAGCATCTTCCTCTACAGCTACAGCTTCCACGCAGACCCAGCATTCGGGCATGTCCCCGTCACCTAGCAATAGTTACGACACCTCCCCACAGCCTTGTACTACCAATCAAAACGGGAGGGAGAATAACGAGCGATTATCCACGTCCAATGGGAAGATGTCACCAACTCGCTACCATGCCAACAGCATGGGTCAGAGGTCATACAGTTTTGAAGCCTCAGAAGAGGACCTAGATGTAGATGATAAAGTGGAGGAATTAATGAGGTTAGTTTCTTTCTTATTTAGAGTCCTCCAAATATCTATGTGCTTAGACTAATTTTGAGTAATAAAGCTGTATTTCAGCTCTTTACATATGACAACTGTGGCTTCCCTCTTCCCCTTTGGTGATAAAAAAATTAAAATTTTTATGTTTTTAATTCAAAATTTTTTTTCTCTACCTAAGTTCTTTCTCTTTGCTGCTTTATAGTCTTTTCCATCCTGTTACCTAAGCAAAGGTTAGTCTTCTCTTTATGGCTCTAATCTCTAACATCTGAATTTTATGAATTGCTAACAAATACATTGTAAGCCTTAAATGCATTGTAAGTACTTTCTCTGAGAGGTAAGATGTTTTTGTCATAATATGTATACTCATAATTTTTCCCCCCAACATGCCAATTGACAAACTAATTTTGAACATCTGTTATTTAAAAAGCAATGTTCTTAAGAAAAATAGACATGGTTTCTGAAGTTCTGATTTTTGCAGTAGATGCTGTGTACACACACACACATACACACACAAATTTAATGTCATCTATTACAAGATAAGTGTAAGCACCTTGAATTTGAAACCCTGAAGAAGTCCATTTTCAACAGTGGTAATTAAAGGGCTTCACCCTGAAGCTGAGACACTTTGAAGGCAGCACTGCTGTGCTTTTCATTCTTGTGTCTCTAGAATCTAGAACTGTCCTTGGGACATGTTAAGGGCTTACTATGTCAAGTGAATAAATGAATTTGAACTAAACTTTAAAAGATAACTTCTGTTTTGAAATATAGGAAGTTTATTTAAAGTTAAGGGAATAGTAACAGGTAGAAAAGGCAAGACATGTTTAATCTTCTAAAAACTGCATGTTGGCTTTATATGGTGATAAGAATGGTATATTGGGAGGCCAGTATAGGTTTGGGGGAGCTATGAATTCCATGTACATGATTTTATGTTTAACATGGTGGAAATTAAAGGATTTTTTTAAAAGAGGTCTGTAGGAAAGAGATAAAAGCATTATTTTCTGTAGATTATCACTGCTGTAGTTGGGAGGAGAGCCTGCAGGTAGATTCGTTGTGGTTTATATGAAAGGAACTGTGGCAGGAATATGTCAGAAATAAAATTTTAACCTATAATTATGAGTTGTAGTTCTTCTATAAGACTGTAGGAGTTTAAGATAGTATAATGGTGACTTACTATTGCCATCTGAATGGTCTGTAGTACCACAGAGGTAAAATAATCTTTAGAACACACTGTCCTGAATTTACATTTAAGGTGGAACTGCCATATAGGGAATTCTGGGCTAAATGGACTCTTGTATCTAGATTCCAATGTAATTCCTGTAATGAATGGTTTCATAGAGCCCCTACAGGACCTGTTATTTAAGCTTTTTAAACTTAAAAGTATAAAACATCAGTGTGGCTTTTCATTCATTTTCCTTAAACAGCTGGCCGAAGTTTATGTTCATTTTGAATTTAACATCTACATCACTGTCAAGATTGAGAGAGAGGATCATTTGGGCAAACGGAAGTTACTTTAATAGTTAACATGTAACAAGGTTAGTTTTTAATTATCCTAAGCAGAGTGGGTATCAATAATAAAATTTGTTAGGATGCTAGCCTTTTTGTTATTGTTGTTGCTGTAATTAATCAGTTTTAGTGGACTTTAAAAAGCATTAGTTAATTCCCAGATGTGTTTTAGACTAATGGGAAGTTTAGGAAAAATTTATTTTTAACAAAAGTCTCTGGAAGATTGTCCAGAGTCTAAAACTTGAGTATAATGGTCTAAAAGCTTGACAACAGGGTTTGTGGTTAAATCCAGCAAGTACACACATTCACATTTCATCATTAGATATGTGTGTGTTTGCAGTTGTTACCAGTACTTAGTTTACATACTGCCCCTGGTTGCATAGGTAGGATATTTTCTGACTTCTTTCTGGGAACTGCTCCTGTGCTGGCCTCTGCTCATCTAGTCTCCTTGACCTTCCTGGCACTCTGTGGTCCTCTGCTGTTGCATTCTCACCCACACCTTCACTCTTCCTTTGTGCCCATCTCTCATTTTCTCAAGTTTACAGATAATCACAGTCCTCAGATTCGAGGGAGTTTATTGCATGACTGTTCACTTTTAATGATCACAACCATGCTATATGTGAGGTAGAGCAGAAATATTTAGATACACAAAAATTAAATAACTGGACCCAAGAAAACTTAAGTGGCAGAGCTCAATTCTAACCCATGTCTTTATTACGAGTGTGTCTGTCACTGACTTGTATCTGTTGCCTCTGTAAATACAGTTTTCATGTGTGTAGATTTCAGTAAAATTTTAGGAATGATCATTAATATAGCTCAAGACAAAGTGTGAAAGCCTTAATGTACTTATCCTCCACTGTCCCCCCAAGTGATATTTGTCACTTCAAGTCAGTCCCTTGGGTAGCCTAATGAATTTTTATTTGGTTGAATGTTAGAGAATGAGTTTCGAGCATTGAACCTTTCTGAGTACCCTGTTGCCCACATAGGGCTCCACTCCCCTTTGCCCACTCCACACTCTGATTATACAGAGGGTTGTACTCTAGGTAGGGAGAATGGATACCTGAATGCCTTCCTGCTTCCTTTACTACATATGTCACACGTAATTCACCTCTCATGCTCACATTACCCAGCCTCCAGAGCACTCAGCTCTAAGATTTAGCTTTCAAATCTCATAATCCATTGGGTCCAAAAACTGAACTCCAAAAAACTTCAAGGTATATAAAGGAGAATTTTTTTTAATTTTGATTAATTTCAAAGAAAGTAACTGCTACTTTTTCCATTTTTGGATTTATCAGGATTTTGAAAAAAATCAAAGGGAAACTAGAATGTGGATTCTCAGCAAATTGTTGAATGTAACATTTTAGGAAGGACTTTAAAACCAAGAGCTAGGATAAAGACCGATTTTACATGTTAATATTTTTTAAATGCATCTATTAGTATATATGTTTATATATAGTTGTATATCTGCTAATAGTGTATATCTATTAAAGTGTATTTTCCTACTGTGTATGTATAAAATAACAATTGAAATGAGGTTTATCAGAATTAATTTGTCATATAAAAGATGTTATTCCTGACTACTCACATACTAAATTTCATTAGTGTTTAGTATTTTATCTAGGATTCTCAGACATTGTTCCGAGTTGATTATCTATATGCCTGATAGATTATTTACTCGTGTAGGTAGGGATTTATGTTCTGTAGGACATAGTATTCAGTTACCATGTTGTTTACACATACAGAGTAAATTTTAACATCTTGTAAGCTTCTAAATTATGCTCTATCTCCATGAGTAGAAATGAAAGGGAGCAGTTTCCTATTTGTATGTGAAAGAATGTGTGTAGTTAGTTATGCTTTTCCACCAGTGAAATAGTCTGTATTGGTAGGTATTGCTCCACCTCTGAAAGTCTTGAGATAGATGACTACTTTTAAGAGGTCTTAGGCTTCCCTGCTGGCTCAGAGGTTAAAGCATCTGCCTGCAGTGCGGGAGACCTGGGTTCAATCCCTGGGTTGGGAAGATTCCCTGGAGAAGGAAATGGCAACCCACTCCAGTATTCTTGCCTGAAGAATCCCATGGACAGAGGAGCCTGGTGGGCTACAGTCCACGGGGTTGCAAAGAGTCAGACACGACTGAGCGACTTCACTCACTCAAAGACTGTGTATTTATATCAACTAAGAAAATTTGGACAATCTTAAAGCGTATAACTTTTAAACATTCAGTCTTTAATAGCCTTTGTTCCAGAAAAGAAAGCATTACCATTTTGAGCTAGTATACATAACTCTCTTCCATTATGTTTTGGGAAGCTTAAACGTATTTAACATTAGGAATTTAGAGCTGTTTTTAATAAATTATTTATATCAGATTTTCCATTTTATAACGTTTTATCTTTAACTACAGATTTTTTCACTTATGGAGCAAATTAAGCTCTAATATATGCAAACTCCATAATGAGTAAGACACAATCTTTGTGCTCAAGGACTTTGCTAGTAGAGATAAGACCAGATCAGGAACTACTATAATACAGAATTGCATGTAATATATTGGTATGTATATTTGAAATGGTTAAAGTTAGCTATTAGAAGAAACAATCTTTTTTAGCTCTGAGGATCAGAGAAAACTTCGCTGATTAGATAGTGGTTATTATTTTAAGATGTCTTAAAAAGGGTGACTTCATGAAGAGGCATTACTGAGTGTATCTAAGTGATTAGATAGAAGTAGAGTGGTAGCTTATCTTGGAAGTAAGCTATGGAATCAAAGAAAGATCAGCCTACACTTCACTTCAATTCCGTAAGACTGGAGAAGTAGAAATCATGAGGAGAGTGAGGGCTTATAAGGATGGAAAAGTGGATACATTATTTTTAAAGATGTCGAATTTTAGACAGGAAGTAAGGCGTAAGAGATGAGACAAATTTGGAGTAAACGAAGGAATTTTCACACCAAGAAATTGGTGATTTCACAGGATGTGATGTGGATGTTAGGAGTGGCAGGTCGTTTGTTAAAGAAGGTGGAATGAAGGAGGGGAATGTTTAGAGAACAAGTTTAACCCAGTAGGGTGGGAGTTTTTGAAATACATAAGAGAACTGAGCACAGTTTTGGAACCACCCAGTGAAGCAACTAAATGACAAAACGCCTGGATCTAAAATGACTTTATAGAAATCTTTTCATGGTGCTTTGAAATATCCAGTACAGATGTTAACTTCAGTCTTACGTACTTACTATAGCCGATCATTTGTTTCTTTTTTTCCTGGAATTTCCTGGAGTTTATGCCTAATAGATTATTTACTTGCGTAGGTAGGGATTTATGTTCTGTAGGTGTATTATAAAATGATAGTCATTGTTTATATAATGCTTTTACAGTTTCAAAAAGTCTTACATTGAAGAATTTTTAAATTTTATTTCTTAGGCACACACATTTGATAATAATTTTCATTTAATTTTAATTTCAGTGCTTGGAGAAAAATCTTTAAAGGCTTGAGATGGGGTAGGGGGCATATTATTGAAACCAACTTTATTAAATGACTTGCCCAAGCACACCCTTTATCTTTTAAGTTTTGTTTTTCTTCAGTTTGAAAAAACTTCTTTCTGGTAAAGCAGTTGAGTAAAGAGGTTTTTGGTTTTAGTTTTTTTAACTCACTATGGATATTTAGAAACTTCCCACGTAACTAAAAATAGAATCTCTGAGAGGGTTAAGTGAACTTCTGCTCCTTTGCAGACTTTTTGGGGTTCTTTCTGTCTTGCTGCAGTGCTTGGTAATATACCACAGGGCTGTGAATAATTCACAAACTGGATGTGCCCTATTGGAATAATTGAGTGTTATCTCCTCCTTATGACTTAGTCTCTACTCGAGGAGAAATTGATTTTAAATAAATTGATTTAAATTCCAATTTAAATCAGTAGTCAAGAAAATACCATTTCATCATTTTCTCCGCAAAAGCTCGTTTTTATTTAACCTTACTAGATACCCTGTTAAATTCAGTTTCCATTTTCCTAGAAGGACATTCTGTACATTGGAATGCAATGCTTTACTTAAATTTTTTCAGCTTAACTTTGCATCTATATCAGAAACCAAATAATTTGGTTGTTTTATTTACATAAACCAATTGAAATAGATACTGCTGAAGTTTATCTCTTGCTCTACTGACTATTGTTGGATATTTGAGAACCAGATGGTAATGTAGACCTTTGAATGTATTGTGCCCTTTTCTTTCAGATACATAATTTCAAAATACGAATGTGTATTTTTCAAAGAAATGTTTCCAGTATGAATAAGCATTTTGGAAGGAATTTGGCCAGTATCTAGATCAGTATGAGAAGCTTTAAGTACTGGATTAGGCTGCTGATCTTTATTTTCTTCCTCTGGGAATCTTTTTGATTAGGGTTTCCAACCAGTGGATGAAGAGTAGACTGTGGAGCTCCAGATTGGAAGCTGTCCCTACCATCACTTCTCTGCTCTTTTCCAGAATTCCTGAAAGGGAGCATGAAATTCACCAGCAGAGCACTTAGCTCCTCTTCAGCAAAGGACTGCCAATCTGCTCTGAGTAAATCACTGCTGATTCTTTGGGGATAGGATACTTTACTTTTCTCATTCCAGATAATCTGTAGTTAGACTTGAGCTCCAGTCAGGAGTTTGTGATTCACAAAGCAATGTATAAAGATTTCACAGTCCCTTTGTCTGAGATCAGGAGTCCACAGAGTTTTTCTGTAAAGGGTTAGATGGAAAACATTTTAGAATTTGTGGGCAAGAGGCAAAATCGAGGACATGATACAGATACTTATATACAAGAGAGAAAGCAAATGATCACAATTTTTTATTTGTAAAATTCAATATAGAATAATAATTGATCATCAAATACCATCTTTAAGATACAGGCCTATAGAGAAGAATAGAATTTTTTGGTGAGAAGGGGATAATATTTTGCTCAATTCATGTTCAAAATTAGTATTCCCTGTCTCAAATTGATTGCAGATATTCATCATGAAAACTACTGTTAGCTCATAGGTTGTATAAAAACAGATGGGAGGCCAGATTTAGTCTATGGGCCATAGTTTGCTGATCACCTGCATTAGACCGTAAGTTACCACTATTCAGTTATTTTGAGCTTGAACAAAAAATCCATTTGTATGATTCTTTTGAACATTGATTAGTTTTAAGGCTTTAGGTAGAATTTTCATTGCAGTATTATGTTTGTCCTGTCATTCTAGTGAATGTCTAGTCTTTTTGAGAATTTCTTGGACTTTTAAATAAGTAAAAATTTTAGAGTCTTAGTGGAGGAAAAATTAGGTCTATGAAGTATAATGTCGAGGACATAGAATATAGTATAAAGTATTAAGTATCCTGTGTATTACATGTATTAGGACATTAATATGTCTTTTATACTCAAATTTTATATTCAGCCCACCCTGCTTAAAATTTTTTTGGTTTATTAAGGACAAAGAATGCAAATTAAAAAGCAAAAAAGCACCTTAAAATGGCCAGTATTTTAGCAGTTGTGAGAATGATGATTTCTGTTCCTTTGACAGAGGTTTTCAAATGAACTGAACATGATTTATGCAGTTGCATAGTTAACATGCAAAACCACAATCTACTCACAACTGATTTTTGTTGTTGTTGTTGCTGCTTTTTATTTTTCTAGGATTTCTGTCTGTATAAGATACATTCATTCCCCAGTAATGAAAATTTGCATATACCATATGGCAGCTTGTTCCTAATGTGAATTATACACAGCATGCGATTAACCATCTCTGGTATGAGACTTACATCTACTGTGGCATTCACTAAAGCGTCTGTCTGATGGTGTGCTGTTTTAGGACTTGATATTTGGTGTTTCTTGGTTTGTTCTAATTTCATATTTTCCCACAAGCTCAGTCTGTTTTACCTTTATTTTTGTGTCTTTTCTTTCTATGTTCTCCCCACCTCTCTGCTTCACCTTTCTTAGCAAAGATGAGGATTTCTACCTTCAACATACATTGTTGGTCTTGTCTTCTGTTTTTGTTAGGAGGGACAGCAGTGTGATAAAAGAGGAAATCAAAGCCTTTCTTGCCAATCGGAGGATTTCCCAAGCAGTTGTTGCACAGGTAACAGGTAAGAGCTGAAGAGCCCTTTATTCTGGAATCTTGTCTAGTCTCTGCCTTCTAGTGCAGATGTTGGAATATTGCTTGCATTTCTGCATTGCGGTGCAGATCTGTCAACTTAGGCATAATAATGTATGCCTGTGATTTAAAACCCATTGTCTCCGATATCTTGGAACTTCTCCAGTGATTTTTTTTTTTATCTTGTGCTAGTAAATTTTACAGCATTTGTAAAAAGCACAAAACTCCCTATTTTATGACTAAAAAGGATTCTCTGGTTTTCTTGTAATTGTGACAGAGCTTATGACACATGCACATCCAACTGCTTTCTACATTTCATATTTTTAGAAGCTTTACAGTCCTCCAAATCTACTCCCTGATTTTACCAATTAAAACAAAGATTCATGGGAGTGAAGGAAGTTGTATTTTTTAACCACTTTTCCATATGTAAAAGAAAATGTATATTCTCAAACCATAACTGAGAAGATAAGAATTACTAATGTCTTCTCTTTATTTTTTTATATCCCATCTCATTACCCAACCAACAGCAGCCCCATCCTGAGTATGTGGTGTATATGTGTCATTCTCTATTCAGATTGCATTTTTTATGAAGTTCTTAAATTTGGGGGTAGCATGTCTTTTCTTTGTTGGTCTGTAGTCTTCTTTTCTTGGATATCAGTAATTTCTAAGAGCTTAGTAAAATCAACTATGTCTTAGTCATGGGAGGAACTAGAAATTCTTTCAACTACATACATGTTGTAGTTGATATATTGTTATGTGTTGTATATTAACAGACACAAAAATTAATTTGTTCCTCCCATTCTTTTTTTTAACATTCCAGTAGCAACTCTGTGACTTTGGCTTTTTTAGCCTTTGCACTTCTTCTATTAAAACATTGAAATACTTGAATCTGGTCTTCCACAGCACCTTCCAATTTTAAGATGCTATTTCTGTTCTCTAGACATTGATACATATCGAAGCTCATTTTCCTCAAATGTTATTACTGACCATTTGGTTAAAAATGAAACTTGAGATTTTGGAAATCTTAAATTTCACCCTAAGAATCTAAGGTCACCCGGTCTTAGTATGTGTGTAACATATTACACTAGTGAAGTATTTTTATAAATGATACTTCTGTTCATGGTTAAAAATAAAAGTTAAAGGCATGTCCCTCCCTCTAGAACTATTTATGAATCTAATTTTTGTAATCTTCAATTGTTTTTCAATAGGATGCTTAAAATGTTACTTTTATCTTTAAGGATTAAGGTGTGGTGCTAAGGGCATTGTAAGGGCAGGTTAAGTGAGTTTTACCAAAACCCGCTGATGTGCACTGTGGAAAGATGAGTTGTCTCTCAGGACTTTTAATTCAGCCCCCAATATTAGAAGCAGTTGTATCTTCTAGTTTGCCAGCCTAAAAAAGAAAAAAAAAGAAAAAACTATAGTGTTATAAACAGCATGATAAAGTTGATGTTGCCAAAGTGGAAATATTTCTGAATCTCTTGAATACCCTGAATCTTGAATCATCTTGGACCTTTAAAATAGTGTCTTTTTAAAACTACCAGATGTTGATGCAAATTATAATACAGTACCTCTAAAAGGAATTTCTTAGACATATCTGAGGCATTAGCTATACCATACATCAAATACTGCCTTTTTGAAAGGGAAATTAAAGATGTTTTAACATCTTGCTATTCAAAATGTAGTCCATGGGATAGTGCTATTGGGAGAATGTACCCAATTCTCCATTTACATTTCTATGTACATCTATCTGTCTCCATTTACATTTCTCCAGGTACATTTCTATTAGAAATGTACCACCATAAACCTACTGAATCAGAATTTACATTTTAACCAGATCACCAGGTGATTTGCAATGAGAAGTAGTATTCTAGGAATCTGGTGCGCTTTCCTGATATTAACTGCCATGGATTGGCATTGTCTAGCATTGTCTCAGTCAGTGGCAGTCATCATGATGCCGTCTCTTGTTTCTGAAAGCAACAGTTGAAATTTTTCCATGTGTTATTTGTTAGAACTCGTGGACTTTTGCCGCTGTAGTCATAGGATTTGGTACCATTAAAACCTTCTTCCCCTCATTTCTGCCTCACCCCAAGTTGTCTTCCTCTTCTTTATTCCTAGTCCAAATTTGGGTTCATTCATATATCTTTGGTTCTCTGTTGTATGGAAAATGAAGTTTATAATCTACCCTAGTCTGCTGTTTTATAGGCATCTTGTTTTCAGTATCCTTGCTAGTGGATTCAGCTACTTGCCATTTCTGTATCTGTTCGCCTAGATGCTCACTAGTCGTTGACTGTGTCTAGCTTGCCTTCATCTGCTCACCCTGGTCTTACCAATTCCTGTTAGTCAATGTTGTTCTTGAGTTGCTGAGTGATGTCTGACTCTTTGTGACCCCATGAGCTATCTCTCACCAGGCTCCTCTGCCTCTGGAATTCCCAAGCAAGAATATTGGAGTGGGTTGCCATTTCCTTCTCTAGAGGATCTTCCCAACCCAGGGATCGAACCCAAGTCTCTTGCATTGGCAGGCGGATTCTTTACCACTGAACCACCAGGGAACCCTTTATCAACATTACTTCTATTACTATCCTCGTTCTGACTTCTTTGATCACTGTAATCCATGTAGACCTCTCTTTTTTGCCTGAAATTAATACACTTAGTTTACCACCCTGAGAGGTTAAACTTCATTTCAGTTCTGCATTTTAGAGTAGTAGTCTTTAAAAGCAGAGATCTTAAACATTCTCAAAGAGTCTAGCATTGCACATACTCTCTGAAGATCTCATGTTTCCCTAGAAAAGGAGTACCAGTGAAGCTATCACAAGGTATACATGTGAAAGTTAATCCAGTGTGACTTTGTCCAGTGATATCTCCCCTCTGGAAATACTTATTTGCTCAACAAATGGCAGCATGAATTTCTGCCCTTAAGGGATTTGCATTTTTCTTTTATCTACTTTAATTCAATTATTTATGTTAGGGTCTTGAGGATGAGTTATAACGAGATTGGTTCATTGTCTCTTTGATCTACTTACTGAATTCAGGTATTTCTCACGTATTACTATGTCACACTTTCACTCAGCTTGTCTAACCATCCAACTAAATTCGGAAGCAATGCTTTTCATTCCAGAAAAGAGATCCAGCTAGAGAATAGTCAGTTAGTGAGAACTACTATAAAGCTTAGCCCTTATAACTGAGCCAGCTGAGATAAAGAAGCCAAAGTTAGAAGGCTTCTAGGCACTTGGGCCTCACTCACTGGGGCACCTGATTAATATATTGGCACATTTTTCTGCCTGTTAAACAAATTAGTCAAGTTTATCTTAGAAGACCAGCTACCTGATGAAATCTCCCCCAACATAAAAGCTGTGGTGCTCTGGAGTCTCTCCTAGACTGGAATCTCTTCAAGTCCATTCAGGTTAACTCCAGTATGTGACATGATGAAGTAAATCAACCTTGGGTGAAAATGAGAACGAGTGGTGCATAACAAAAGGAAATGCTAAATAAAAATGTGTGGTGAGGTGCAAAGTTACCACACACGTGCTTGTTCCAGAAACAAAATATAGAGGCTTCTTTTTATAGATTTGGAGGATTTCTATAATAAGATAAACAAGAAGTTCATGGGTGGGATCTGTATAAATAATATCCTACTGATAGGAAAAATGACAGTATAAACAGGATATAATAACAGTGCCTGCTGAATTTCCCAGCATGTTATTTGTAGCTTCTTTCACAGAGTCATAGCTGCTCCCACCAAGAGTGGATTTTTACCCCTGAAAGAGATCAGGCAAGTTTCAAAATTCTCACTAACAGCGTTAAGGTTGGGAGCATACATAGTCTTTGCTTTAGTAATAAACATGGAGGTTTTATATTCACTCTCAGGGTGAAACATTTTCTTAGGCTGTGAGAATTATTAAGACATGATTTTCTTCTCAGGTGACCTCTGGGGAAAANTGATGGGAATGCAACTATGGAAAACAGTGTGGAGATTCCTTTAAAAATTGCAAATAGAACTGTCTTATGACCCAGCAATCCCACTGCTGGGCATACACACTGAGGAAACCAGAACTGAAAGAGACACATGTACCCCACTGGGCTTTGCTCTTTTTCTAGTTTTTTAGGTGTGTGAAATTGGGAATATTTCTTTGAAACCTTTCATTTTAGTGCAGGTGTTTATTGCTATAAACTTCTCTCTTAGTACCATTTTTTGCTAAATTTCATAAATTTTGATATGTTGTGGATTTGTTTTCATTTGTCTTAAGGTATTTTTAAACCTTCATTTTGATTTCTGCTTTGACCCATGACTATTTAAGAGTGTTTAATTTTCTTTTGATGTATTTATAAAATTTCCCATTTTCTTATTAATGTCTAGTGTTATTCCATGATTGGAATGATTTTCATCTGCTTAAATTTTTAAAGACTTGTTTTGTGACTTAACATGTGATCTATGCTAAAGAATGTTCCATGTGTGCTTGAGATGGATATATATCCTGCTGTTGGGTGGAAAATTCTGTATATGTATATTAGGCCATTTGGTCAATAGTGTTGTCCCTGTTAGCTGTTTACTTATTAATTTTCTGACTGGACGGTCTATCCATTATAGAGATAGAAATATTGAAGTCTCTTAATATTTACTATCTATTTCTCCCTTCAGATCTGTCAATGTCTACATTATATATGAAGGTGCTTTGATGTTGGGTGTTTTAAAAATGTCTTTTTTTCTCACATAGGTATAGCTACTCCTGTGTCTTTTGATTACAATTTGGATAAAATATCTTTCATATCCCTTTAATTTCAACTTTTGTTAAGAATTTCCTTAAATCTAAGATGAGTCCTATATGCAACTTACTGTTGGTTCTTATTCTTTTATTCATTCAGCCAATCTGTCTTTTAGTTTTAATTCAGAAGTACAGCCCATTTACATTTAAAGTAATTATAGAGATAAGGACTTACTATTGATGTTTTGTTAAACGTTTTCTGTTTTTGTATTTCCCTTCTTTTTTCTTGTCTTTCCTTGTGGTCTGATAATTTTTTTGTAGCAGTGTGCTTTGATTCTTATGTATCTTTTGTGTATCTACTATGTGTGTGTGTTTATTTTTTTTGCATGTGTGTATGGTTACCATAGTGTTTGCGTTGAACATCTTATAGCGGTCTGTTTTAAGCTAATACCAATATAAGTTCAATTGCTTGGAGAAATGCTATACTTTACCTTACCCTCCACTTTATGTAATTGATGGCAGATATTACTTTTTTCTATATTGATTTTCAAATACAAATTTCTGTGGTTATAGTTTTTCTTACAGTTAATGGTGAAATTTATACTTTCAAATGTTTTTATGTGACATCATATTTTTCATTTCAACTTAAATTCCTTCAGCACTTCTTATAGGGCAGGTCTAGTTGTGATGAACTCCCTCGGATTTTGTTTGGGAAAGTAATTTTTCCATCCTTCATTTATTTATTTATTTTTAAAACTTAAAAAATTTTTTTGAATTTTTTTTAGTGTATAGCTTATTTACATTGTTGTGTTAATTTCAGGTGTACATTGAAGTGATTCATATATATATATATATATATCTTCTTTTTCATTATTTTAAAAAATTAATTTATTTTAATTGAGGCTAATTAATTTACAATAGTGTATGGTTTTTGCCATCCATTGACATGAATCAGCCATGAGTGTACATGTGTTCCCCATCTTGAACCCCCTCTCACCTCCCTCCCCATCCCATCCTTCTGGGTCATCCCAGTGCACCAACCCTGAGCACCCTGTCTCATGCATCGAACCTGGACTGGTGATCTATTTCACATATGATAATATACATGTNTAAAAAAAGAAAAAAATAGTCATCTCTGAGTTTTAAGAAATTTATCGCAATTCTGTTTTCTTGAATGATAGTGGTATAATGGAAAAATGACCATTAAACTTTGGAATGCCAAATTTCTAGTCCTGTCAAATAGCCTTGTGATCCAGGGCAAATCACATAACTTCGCTGAGCCTCATTTTCTTTATTTATAAGATGTGGGGTTTGACCAAATGTTTTCCAAGTATCTTTTCTAGTTGTCAAACTCCATTCTGTTTTTAAACTGCTAAGTACATTTAACAAGTATGCATTTTACCCCTCCCTAGTGACTCTTATTCTTCAAATGGAAGAATTTGTATAAAGAGAAGCTCTGAACCAGTTTTAGAAATGTTTCAGCTGAATTCAGATCACTTTCCCTCTCTTCCTTACCTTTAAAATGAAGAATAGGGACTTCCCTGCTGGTCCAGTGGTTAAGACTTCATGCTTCCACTGCAGAGGGCATGGGTTCCACCTCTGGTTGGGGAATTAGGATCTCGCATGCAATGTAGCATGGCCAAAAATCAAACAACCATAAAATAAAACGAAGGATAAAAGCACTACATATTTAGTTTAACTACAATCATTTATTTACAAAGTTGTGTACATATTGATCCTTTCCCTGATTAGAGAACTTCAGACCTAACACTAAAAACTAACTAAAATGTCAATATACCTTTTTTAAAAAATGGACTTTATGTTTCAGGGTAGTTGTATAGTCACAGCAAAAGTGAGCTAAAAGTATAGAGTTCCCATACACACACACACACACTCAGGGTAGTTGTATATTCACAGCAAAAGTGAGCTAAAAGTATAGAGTTCCCATACACAGACAGACAGACAGACACACACACACACACACACACACACACACACACACGGTAGTTGTATATTCACAGCAAAAGTGAGCTAAAAGTATAGAGTTCGCACACACACACACACACACACACACGGTAGTTGTATATTCACAGCAAAAGTGAGCTAAAAGTATAGAGTTCCCACACACACACACACACACACACACACACACACACACCCACCCAATATTCTTAGCATCTAGCACTAGAGTAGTACTTTATGAACCTACATTATCACCCTGAGTCCCAATTTACTTTAGGTATAAATGGTTTTGTACATTCAAATAGGTCTTGAAAAAAATGTAATTACTATTAACTACCATTATAGTGTCAGAAGATGACACTCTAGTTTCATTGCCTAAAAATGTACTCTACCTATTCATCCTTCCCTGTTTATCCCCTAACCCTTAATAACTGCTGATCTTTTTGCTGCCTACATAGTTGTGCGTTTTCCAGAGTGTTATATAGTAAGTACCCTTTTCAGGTTGGCTTCTTTCACTTAATAATAATTATTTAAGGTTCTTTAATGTCTTTTCATGGTATGATAGTTGATTTCTTTTTAGCGCTTAAGTAATGTTTCATTGTTTGGATGTACCACAGTTTATCCATTCATCTACTGAAGCACATCTTGGTTGCTTCCAAGTTTGGGCAATTATGAATAAAGCTGCTCTAAACAAGTAGAATTTACATTTATAATTAGAAAAGTAGTATTGGTTGGGCATAAGTCACAGACTATGGTATTATCCTATTATAACCAAATATAATTCTAATGCTTATCTAACAAGATCTTATCAGTTACTACCTGATGAATTTTATTAGCTTCATGTAGAGCTCCACTATGAAGACTATTATTTGTCTATAAATATGGCAGATTTCTGCATGTAAGTTGGAACTTGTGTTTCCCAATTGAAAAGGTTTAGAGCTTTAGTTTCTATTAGGAGAAAACTTCTTTTCAAATATAAATGGTTTTGCAAAGTACAGTTTAGGATTTTCTGTTGTCTCTGAAGAATAAGAACAGATGCTATCCTCTGGTTCAAAAAAATTATTTTATTCTCATTTTCTTCTACATTCATCAATTTGTTGCCAAACTGTTTTCTTATAAATACAACACCTATGGTTACATTTCTTTTACTCAGTAAAAAAATCCAGGCTGTATATCTGAACACCCATTTTTCTCACTTTGGTGAGAGCTGTGAAAAATTGGAGTGAAAATAATTTCAGAGGACACTTTTTGTCATTAGAAAAATCAGTTTTCCGTAGTTTTTGATATTTAGTCTTACCAGGGCTATTAGAATCTCGCATGCAGTGTATGGGATTATACGTTTTTGCTGTTAAACTTAGGAAGGTTGATTTTCAATATAAAACAAGATTTATCTTCCACCTGTGTTTAAAGTAGAAACTATATTTTAAAAAACTTTATTCTATCAAAAGCTTTGACAAAAGTGATTTTAAAAAGTTAGGCACAAGTGTGGTTTTTCATCCTTCAGTAATTTTCGTTTTTGTTTCTTCCTCGTTCTTGCTTCCTAAGATCATGGAGAAAAGTCTGTACTTAAGGTGTAATATTCCTTGAAGAGTTTTATGAAATACTTCTTACCTAACATAAGTAAATTTTCTTTATGTTAAAAAAACCTACAGTAAAAAATGAAAAAGAAATAACCCTAGTAAGACTCAGAAGGTGTCTGTGTCTGATAAAATAGCATAACCTAAAGTTCAGCAGTAGGCAGTATTATAAATAGCAACCTGCAGAAGAAAATTCAGAGGGAATGGAATAAATACCATTTTTACTAAACTACAAATACAGTCTTTTATGCCTTAAGGAATATTCCTGCCAACTCCTGAATTAACATGAGTTGCTGCATTTATTTATTATTATTTTTTGGTTGCACTGGCCCTTCATTGTTGCATGTGGGCTCTCTCTAGTTTGAGTGAGCAGGGGCTACTCTTCGATGTGGTGCGCGGGTTTCTTTCTGTGATGGCTCTCTTATTGCAGTGCACAGGCTCTCTAGGCGCGTGGGCTCAGTAGTTGCAGCTCGCAGACCCTAGAGTGCGGGCTCACAAGTCGTGGTACATGTGCTTAGTTGCTCTGAGGCATGTGGAATCTTCCTGGTCCAGAGGCTGAACCCATCTCCCCTGTATTGGCAGGCAGTTTCCCATCCACTGCACACCGGGAAGTCCCTGTATCTATTTAGGTGAGGAACTGAAGCTTGAACTAACAAAGCTTGCTGCTGCTGCTGCTGCTGCTAAGTCGCTTCAGTCGTGTCCGACTCTGTGCGACCCCGTAGATGGCAGCCCACCAGGCTCCCCAATCCCTGGGATTCTCCAGGCAAAAACACTGGAGTGGGTTGCCATTTCCTTCTCCAAAGCAGAAGAGTGAAAAGTGAAAGTGAAGTCCCTCAGTTGTGTCCGACTCTTTGAGATCCCATGGACTACAGCTCCTCTGTCCATGGGATTTTCCAGGCATGAGTACTGGAGTGGGCTGCCATTGCTGGGCCTTGATATCTGAGAGACTAATAAAATTTTGAAACAATCATGCAAATTCTTGTAGCCTTTAAGAGAGCTTTCAGCATCAGTGTGTATCAGCTTAAGCTAAGTTTTGCTACAGTTGATTCTTCGACAACAGGGGTTTGAATTGTGTGGGTCCACTTAATGTGCGTTTTTTCCCCCCCAATAAATGTAATAAGAGTATCACATCGTCAGTGGTTGTCTGAATCCATAGATTTAGAACTACAGATTTGGAAGGCCAACTCTAAAATTATACTTGAATTTTGAACTGGGCAGAGAGGTCAACACCTTGAGCTGTGGAGATGTTCAAGTGTCAGCTAACTGTGTATCATTTGATCCTCACACGGTAAAGTTGAGGTATATCGGAGAAGAGTGTTTTTCTTCTTTTTTTTAAAATAGGCTTTATTGAGGTAAAACTTTCTTAAAAATGGAGTTCTCTCTGAGTTGTACCAAGTTTACAGAGTGGTGTAGTCATTACCAAAATCAAGATACAGAACATTTTTGATATTTCAGCAAGTTTTCTCATGCTTTTTGCAGTTAAATATATCTCCCCACTGCCAAGTCCCTTGCAACGAGTATGTATTCTGTCAGTAACATTATATAACTAGAATCATGCAATATATACTTCTTAAAAAAGTTTATTTTTATTCAGGGGATAATTGCTTTGCTGAGCTCCCCGTGTCATACAGCAACTTCCTGTTAGCTGTCTGTTCTACATATGGTAATATGTATGTTTCAATGCTACTCTCTCAGTCCGTCCCACCCTCTCCTTTCCCCATTGTGTTCAAACTCTGTTCTCTATCTCTGCATCTCTATTCCTGCCCTGCATGTATAGGTTCATCAAAACCATTTTTCTAGATTCCATAAATATTAATACATTATATTTGATTTTATCTTTCTGACTTCGGTCACTCTAGGTACACCCACCTCAGTAGAACTGACTCAAATGTGTTCCTTTTTATGGCTGAGTAATATTCCACTGTATACATGTACCACAGCTTCTCTATCCATTCATCTGTTGATGTATGTCTAGGTTGCTCCCATGGTCCTGGAGCTATTGTAAATAGTGCTGCAGTGAACATTGGGGTGCATGTATCTTTTTCACTTATGGTTTTTCAGGGTATATGCCCAGTAGTGGGATTGTTGGGTCATATGGTAGTTTTACTCCTGGTTGCCTAAGGAGCTTTCATACTGTTTTCTAGTGGCTGCACCAATTTACATTCCCATCAGCAGTACCAGAGGGTTCCTTTTTCTCCATACCATCTCCAGAATTTATTGTTAGCAGATTTTTTGATGATGGCCATTCTGACCAGTGTGAGTATCTGACTTCTGTCACTTAGCATGAAATTTTTGAGATTCATTAGTGTTGCTACATGTATCAGTAGTTTGCAACTTTTAAATCCTGAAAACTAGTCCAGTGAATGGATATAACAAAGTTGATTTATCTGTTAAGTAGTCAGTGGACATTTGAGTTTTCCTGGTTTTGGCTATTCAAGTAATGAATATTTGTCTACAAGTTTCAGTGTGGATATATGTTTTCATTTCTCAAAGCTAAAAGTAGTTATAGGGTTACTAGTAAGTAAGAAACTGCCAAACTTTTCCAAAGTGGCGATACCATTTTGCATTCCCATCAGGAGTATATGAGATTTCCAGTTGGTTTGCATTCTCTTGGTATTTGTGGTACTCTCTGAGTTTAGCCATGCTAGTGCATATGTAATAGCATCTCACTCTGGTTTTATTTTGCATTTTCCTAATGACTAATTATCTTTTCAGATGCTCATTTGCTATTCATGTATCTTATTAGATGAAATGTCTGTCAAATCTTTTGCCCATTGTTTTTTAATCAGGTTGTTTGCCCGATTGATTGTAAGAGTTCTGTGGATATTCTGGATACAAGTCCTTAAATATGAGGATGTACAGATAGCCTAGCCTAAAGCTTGCATTTTTATTTTCTTATTGTTGTCTTTTAAAGAGCAAATGTTAAATGTAATAAAGTTATGTTTATCTTTTATTTTTCCTTTGTGGTTCATGCATTTCATTTTCTGTCCTAAGAAAATCTGCTTAAATGAAGTCTGAAAGATTTTCTTCAATTTTCGTCTACAAGTTTTCTACAAGTTCATACACTTGAGTATGTGAAACATTTCAAGTTAGTCTTTGTGTATGTGTGAGGTAAGGATCTAGATGTATTTTTTTCCCCCACATGATTGTCTGATTGTGAGAGTACCATTTTTAGAAATAGTCAGCGGTTGTCAAGACACTATTCTTTCCCTATTAAATTACATTGGCACCTTTATCAAAAATCAACTGAATGTGTATGTGTGAGACTCTTTGTGGGTTCTCTGTTATGGTCCATTGGACTTTATATCTAGTCCTATACCAATACAAAGCTCAGCCTTTCAATTTCTATAAAAAAGCATATTTGTAGTGAGATTATGATTGGGATTGTTTTGAAAATGTGGATAAAGCTACCATCAAGAATCTTTCACTCACACTGAGTGTTCCCATCCACAAACAAGGTATATCTCTCCATTTGTTTAGGTCTTCTTTCTTTTCACTCAGCCATGTTAGTAGGTCTTGCACATACTTTCTTAAATTCATCTAAGTATTTTATACTTTGGTACACTATTTTTATACTATTTTAAATTTCAATTTCCAGATTGTTTCTTGCATCATAGAATAGTTGATTTTCATATTTTGACCTTTTGTTTTGTAACCTTGCCAAAAATCCATTTACTTGGTACATATTTTGATAACTTTTTTTGTAAATTCTTAGAATTTTCTATATGAGCAGTCATATTGCCTGTGAGTAGAAATAATTTTGCTTCTTCTTTTTACTTTGTTGGTCTTCTATGTCTTTTTTTTTTTTTTTTTTGTCCTTATTGCGTGGACTAGGACTGCTAGTTAAATATTAAATATATTAATGTGTATAGACATCTTTGCCTTTTACCTAATCCTAGAGAGCAAGAATTCAGTATTTCAGGAGTAAGTGCCATCTTAGGTGTAGGTTTTTCATAGATGTCCCACATCACGATGACCTTTCAGGGAAGTTCTTGCCAGCTCTAATTTCCGAGAACTTTTATCATGAATGGATATTATACTACATCAAACGCTTTTTCTGTGTCTGTTGAGATGGCCATGTGGTTTTCTTTTTCTGTCTTGTTATGGTAGTTACATTGATTTTCAAATGATAAACCTTTCATTCTAGGGAAAACTCCATTGAATTATGATGTATTAGTTTTTTACATAGTTTGACTCAGTTTGCTGATACTTCGTTGGAATTCTTGCATCTGTATTGATAATGGGTTATTGTTCTGGGTTTTATTTTTTTATTCTCGTAATGTCCTTGTCTAGTTTTATTACTGTGATAATGTGACATCATAAGATGAATTGGAAAATGTTCTCTTATATTTCTAGAAGAATTGGTATAGAATTTGTATTATTTCTTCCCCAAATATCTTTGAGACTCTGGTGGTTGTCGTTTTTTTTATAGTGACTATCTTATTAAACTTGGTCATGCTGCTGCTGCTTCAGTTGTGGCCAACTCTGTGTGAACCCATAGACGGCAGCCCACCAAGCTCCCCTGTCCGTGGGATTCTCCAGGCAAGAACACTGGAGTGGGTTGCCATTTCCTTCTCCAGTGCATGAAAGTGAAAGGTGAAAGTGAAGTCTCTTGGTCGCATCTGACTCTGTGCAACCCCATGGACTGCAGCCTACTAGGCTCCTCCATCCGTGGGATTTTCCAGGCAAGAGTGCTGGAGTGGGTTGCCATTGCCTTCTCGGAAACTTGGTCATGACTTAATGTTAAGTGTAATCCTGCAGGTCTTGTGCCCTGTACTGAAATCAGCAAAATGGAATGTATAATAGTAGAGATGTAGGGGTTATTAATACTTCACATATTGCCAATACTTTTCTACATGATGTTACCCTTGGCAGAAATATTTCTCTCTTGCCAGTGGCCTAGGATATCAGGATTATAAACCACAAACCAAACTGAATTTGATTTGGAATAGCAGTAGCCCTTCTCCTGTGCTCTAGTATGTCTGAGTAAAGAACATAGTTTTCACTCACTTCAGCTATGGGATTTTGCTTTTTGTAGCGTTTTACAAATGTTGACTGACCTATCTCTGGATCTGTCCCCAAGCAGATCCATGGACAACATCTTGGTTTTTTGGACACACTGATTTTAATGTACATGTCCAGTATGACATTGCCACAGGATTGCTGTCATTGTTGATGATGGGAATCATAGTAAAGAGTTTTTAGAAACATACGTAATGTGACCCCTATTGAATATTTCTAGACATTTTAAGAACTAGAATATGCTGTTTTCATAAAATTGTTTCTTTTTACTTCTTGGACTATTTCAAACATGCAGATTTTTCATGTTCCAAGCCCTTCCTTTATTAAACAGTGTTAGAAGGGCATTCATTACCAATTTGTCTTGATTTTTCTAAAATATAAAGAGTGACTTTGAGATGTTTGAGTGCCCTTAAAATAATTATCACACATAAAAATATCAGTAAGAACTCTCTTTCTTAAAACATTGTTGTCTGTACGATTTTCAGTCTTTAGCTCTGCTTTATCATTGTGTTGAGATCTGTCAGGACAGTATATAGTCCTCTGAGTTGTAGGTGACCATGGTCTGCTTTTTACTACTGTGCACCTTGTGAGCTATGCCTCTCTTTCTGGAAAGGTGTGTTTTTTGGTTTTTTGGTTTTTTTTAGCTATAATTTATTTTAACACTTGCCAAGTGCTAGATGCTGTGCTAACTGTTTTATATATTTGAGAGGCAGGTGTTAACTTCTTCAGTTATAGACGAGAAAGCTGAGGCTAAAGGAGTTTGAACCATTTACCCATAGTCACACAGCTAATTACTGTTTGTCTTGCTGCCAAGCCAATGTTCTAGTGGCTTTGAGGATTTAAAATATTATTTCTGTCACTTACTAGTTATGTAACTTTGGGCAAGTTCCTGAATGTCATAAGCCTCAGTTACTCCTGTTGGAAAATGAAAATAATAATAATATCTACCTAAGGGTGTTCTTGGGATTTTCCTGGTGACTCAGACGGTAAAAAATCTGCCTGCAAGACAAGAGACCAGGGTTTGATCCCTGGGTCAGGAAGATCCCTTGGAGAAGGGAATGGCTACCCACTCCAGTGTTCTTGCCTTGAGAATTCCATGGAGAGAGAAGTCTGGCAGTCTACAGTCCATGGAGCCACAAAGAGTTGGACACGACTGAGTGACTAACACTTACTTTCTTTCATAGGGTGTTCTTCAGTAGATTAAATGAGTTACTTTATATAAAGTTTCTAGCACACAGTAAATGCCATAGAAATTCTTTATTTTTATGATTATTGACCATTATACTACTTAATGTTCAGCCAGCAATCATTTCCCCTTCATCTCTTTTCAGACTGACTTCTGAATCTAAGCTTCCTGAAACTAAATATGTTAACCAAAATGTTTCCAGCCCTGGACCAACATAATATAAACTTTAAAAAATATGTAGTGCCCTCATGTTCATTGCAGCATATTTACAGTAGCCCAAGACATGGAAACAACTGAAGTGTAAACAGTGTATGAATGAATGAAGAAAAATAAGTCCTGGCGATACCAAGAGAATAGATCTTAAAAGTTCTCAGCATACATACACATTTGTTACGAATAGTGATGATTCTAACCAAACTTACTTTGGTAATCATTTCATAATAAATGAATTTATTAATCATTATGTTGTGCACCTAAAACTAACACAATAGAAACAATTTCAAGAAAAGTGGATTTTAATGTAATGAAGTTTATATTAATGAAAAAGTTTAGTAGTTGATTTCACATTCAGCATTGCAGCTGACCTTTACGAATGGATCCACTTGTCAAATTTCAGTTTTGTATCAGAGATTACCACAGTTTTGGGAAAAGTTATTAAAATAATCCTTCCTTTTCTATCTTAAAAAATTATGTTGTCTCAATTTCATCTTGACAATAGCATAGGGAACTTTCTTTACCATAACTAGCCTTCCACAGTTTGACATGCAAAAACTTGCCTTAACAATCTGATAGAAACAGGAGAGGTTAAGTATTTATATAATTTCCTCTACTATCCAGCGCAGAATTAGGACGTGATGAGGACAGACTCCAGCTCCTTTTGTAGAAAGATCTTCCCTCTCTCTGCCCCATAATCTCTCTGTGTGCTGACCTTACCGGCATTCTGACTAGTATTCTCATTGTATTATTCCAAAGAAAGGGAAATCAGTTGTGGTAAGGCTTGCACAACTCTCTGAGAATACTAAAAACTATTGAATTGTACACGTTCAATGGGTGAATTTTATGGTATGTGAATTATATCTCAATTAAGCTACTATAAAAAGTTAGGGAAGGAGAAAAATAAAAATCATATAAACAATTAGTTTAGAATGAGTTTAATCATTCTGAACAGAATTAGTTTCCTAAAGTGGGATTTAAAAATTTTCTAATATTATTACCAAAATAAAAAGATAATAATAAAACTAAAATTAAAAATAAAAACATACATTGACATTCTGTATTAGAAATACATGTACATGTGGTCAAACTTCAGAGGGTAAGGACAATACTTAACCTCTCCTATTTCTATCAGTCATACAGTTCCCTTCCTAAAATAGACTAATGTTACACTTTGTGCAGGGATATTGTATGCATAAGCAAACAAGTATATCTACAATCCTTTTCTCCTTTTTTTTGCCACATAGATGGTGTGCTATATACACTATTCTGCACCAAGCTTTTCTAACTTGGAAGTCTCCCATGTCAAGTACATAAAGGGTATTATTACAGTTTTGTTTTGCTTTTCTTTTCCCCAGCAGGTTTGGTTTTTTTTTTCGTATGTAAAACAATAACACATCTTACAGTCAGTGCTGTTGTAGATTTGATGAAATGTAGTATAAACATTGATGAACATCCAGCTTGGATCATTCTCCAAACAAGTTGTTAGCATCTGCATTCTAAACATGTTCTCCATCTTTGTCAATAATTGATATATTGATAGACTTTTTCATGTTTTTCCAACTGGTTAGAAGTGAAATGGTATGTCATTGCAGTTTTATTTTATTTTTAATTTTTTTAAAAGAATTTATTTATTTATGCATTTATTTTATTTATTTTTGATGGTGCTGGGCCTTCCTTGTGGCACATGGGCTGTTTGTTGCTGCACGTGGGCTTTCTCTAGTTGAGGCAAGGGAGTTACTCTCTAGTTGTGGTGCGTGGGCTCTCGGCCTGCAAGGCTTCAGTAGTTGCAGCAAGTGGACTCAGTCGTTGCAGCTCATGGGCTTAGCTGCTCAGCGGCATGTGTGATCTTCTAGATCAGGGATCACACTCATGTCGCCTGCCCTGCAAGGCGGATTCTTAACCAATGGACCACCAAGGAAGCCCTATTTGTAATTTTTTACTAAGGTATAACTGACAAGTAACATAAATTTCAGGTGTACTACTTAATGATGTGAATTTCGTATACATTACAAAACGATCACCATAACACATCTAACTAACATGTGTCACTATACCTAGTTACAAAAATTGTTTTTCTTGTGATGAAGACTTTTTAAGATCTACTCAGAAATTTTCATCATTGCAGTTTTAAATACATTTCCCTGATTACTGTGCAAGTTAAACATCACTTGTTTATTAGCCATTTACATGTCCTTTTTGTGCATTGCCTGTTTAAATCTGTTGCACATGTTTTATAGCATTGTAGTCATCTTTTTAAAAAAATTTTTTGACAGAAATTGTATATATTTAAGGTTGTACTATGCATTGTTTTGATATATGCCTGCTGTTGCTGCTGCTGCTAAGTCGCTTCAGTTGTGTCCGACTCTGTGCTACCCCATCCCTGGGATTCTCTAGGCAAGAATACTGGAGTGGGTTGCCATTTCCTTCTCCAATGCATGAAAGTGAAAAGTCAAAGTGAAGTCGCTCAGTCGTGTCCGACTCTTCGCAAACCCCATGGACTGCAGCCTACCAGGCTCCTCCATCATGGAATTTTCCAGGCAAGAGTACTGGAGTGGGGTGCCATTGCCTTCTTCAGATAGATATATGCCTACATTATCCCTTTTTAATTATCACTGTTTTTAAGAAATGCATTCTAGCCTCTGAAGACTAATTTTCAACCAACTGTTAAAAGTTAGCAATTCAGTAACTGTCTTAAACCGTTTTTTGCCTTAATCTCACACAGAGACATTAAATACTTGTTTAATAATTAAATAATTAAATAAAAAATTTAAATGCACTTAGTCTTTTGTATGTATAACATTTCTATTTTTTAAAAATGTATATGTACATCCCCTTTGATCATATAATTTATCTCTTAGGATTTTATCCTATAGAAATATTTGCTTATGTCTAAAATAATGAATGTGTAGGAATATTTATTGCAGCATATGGTATGATAGCAAAAGGCCATTAATAACCGAAGTGCCCATCAGTAGGTGACTAGCTAGATAAATTATAGTGCATTCATTTTATGGAGCACTGTTTGTTCTTAAAAGTATAATGCAGCATAATATGTGTTAAGTGGAACGAGGAAGGAATGGATTTTAAGGTGTGGGAAGGAGGTGACTGATTTTATTTTTAGGCACCAGTTTTAAAACACAACCATTTCATAGGCTCAGCGGCAACATGTTCTGGCCAGATTCAGCTCAAGTATCAACAGTTTACTTTGTGTGCTTTTTGATATCAATCAGAACCACAACAGGATTATTTTATTTTTTTACCTAATTCTAAAGTTCATCTGTAGGAAAAGATTCATAAGAATAACCAAGAAATTCTTTAAAAAGTACAGAGAAAAGAGTTTGAACAAATTTGTCCTGCCGCATATTAAAATATACTGTATGTTTAAGAGTGATTACGTAAGATCGTATTGGCAGATTGATAAATGTATTGTTTGTACAAAACAGATTTCAACAATAGATCCTTGGATCTATTAGGAAATTCAGCTTAAGTAAAGGAATTCTTTTAAATCTGTAAGGAAATGATGTTTTCCCATCAGTTGTCCATTTGAAAATGAGAAAGTAAAAATACATCTTAACATCTCACCAGAAACAGACATCAGTTTTCATATGGAATAAAGATATCTGTTTATAACTGTGTGAATATATATATATGGAAAGGGACTGGCAGCCCACTCCAGTATTCTTTCTTGAAGAATTCCATGAACAAAGGATCTTGGCAGGCTAGCCCATGACGGTCACACTTGGACACAACTGAGTATATATGTATTCAACCTGGCTTAAAAGCCTTACATTACTGTTTTGAATATTTTTATTAGTTTGTAATAGGAAATAACACATGAATCCCCAAAGATAAATTTAGATAAATTTAACTGTATAAAAACTTTAAGCATATATCCAATAAAAGACACTATAAACAAAATTTATACTGAAAGATAATTTGAAATAGCGAGAGCAAAGAATTGGTATCTATAAATGTTGAAAGAGCAATTGCATGTTGTTATGAAAACAACCCAATAGAAAACTTTGGAAAGCTATCAGTAAATAATTTGTAGAAAATGAAGTATAAATGGCCCACAAATATAATTAAGAAGATGAAGTATAAATGGCCCACAAACATAACTAAAAAATTTGCAGCCTCTTGGAAAATAGGAACAATCAGCTACAAGTTAACAGGCTTGCTTTTTTTCCATTAGATCACCAGATTTTGAAAAATTGAGAGCTACTGCTAGTTAAAAATAATAGAATTTTTTTTCCATTTCTGTCTCATCATAACCCAACATCAATTCAATTCAATTCAGTCACTCAGTCGTGTCTGACTCTTTGCAACCCCAGGCCCCCCTGTCCATGACCAACTCCCGGAGTTTACCCAAACTCATGTCCATTGAGTTGGTGATGCCATCCAGCCATCTCGAGGAGATCAGCTATGGAATTTGTTTGGAAGGAATGATGCTAAAGCTGAAACTCCAGTACTTGGCCACCTCATGCAAAGGGTTGACTCATTGGAACAGACTCTGATGCTGGGAGGGATTGGGGCAGGAGGAGAAGGGGATGACAGAGGATGAGATGACTGGATTGCATCACTGACTCGATGGACGTGAGTTTGAGTGAACTCTGGGAGTTGGTGATGAATAGGGAGACCTGGCGTGCTGCAATTCATGGGGTCGCAAAGAGTCGGACACGACTGAACAACTGAGCTGAACTAACCCAGCTTAGACAATAAAAATAAACAAAAAAAATTAAGAAACTCTGTCTTCACTAAAGTGGTGAAGAACCTTAAAATATAGACTAAATAAGAATTCTGAATCTGAGGAAAATGTTAGGCATTGACACATGCTTCCTCCATCCTAGGTAAGGTAACAAGTTGCCCTGAAAGTGTTTTAGTTATGAATGGTTGATCCCTGATCTTTGTTTAAAGGGGTGAGGCAACAGTTTTCTGTCTCTATAGATTTACCTATAGAATTCTGGGTATTTCATGAAATAGACTCATAACATTATATAAGCCTTTGTGTCTGTCTTCACAGTTTTCAAGGTTGATCCATGTTGTAGTATGTATCAGCACTTTTTCCTTTTAAGAGCTGAAAGATTTTTCTTTATATGGATTTACCACCTCTTATTTATTCATCAGTTGTGGGACAATTGGATTATTTCCACTTTTTGGCTATTGTGCACAATATGTGCCATGAACATTTATGTACTAGTTTTTGTGTAGGCAGTTAGAATATAACACAGAATGGAATTGTGGGTCATATGGTAATTCTATGTTTGATGTTTTGGAAAGCTGCCAAACTTTTCCATTTTACAGACCCACCACAAATGTATGAGCCATCCAGCTGTTTTACATCTTTATGACACTTGTCTTTCTAATTATAGCCATTCTGGTGATTGGGAAGAGGTATCTGGTAGTCTTGATTTGCAGTTATTTAGCAGTTACTGATGGTGAGCATTTCTTTCATGTGCCTTTTGGCCATTTATACATATTCTTTGAGAAGTATCTAGTTAAATCCTTTGCCTGTGTTTTGAGTTTTATCTTTTTCATATTGAATTGTAAGAGTTCTTTATGTATTATAGATACAAGTCCTTTGTCCTATAGAGGGTTTGCAAATATTTTTACATTCTTGTTAGTGACTTTTGACGTACATAAGGCTATAATTTTGATGAAGTCCAGTTTTTTGTTGCGTTGCTTTTGTTTTGTCATAGCTAAGAAACCATTACCTAATTCAGAGTCACATAGATTTATGTCTGTTTTCTTCTAAGAGTTTTATAATTGCAGCTCTTATATTTAGGTTTGATCCGTTTTAAGTTAGTTTTCATTCACAATGTGAAATAGGAGTCCAGCATAATATTTTTTTTTTGTATGCAGGCATTTAGTTTTCATACACAGTGTGAAATAGTCCAGCATAATATTTTTTTGTATGTAGGCATCTAGTTCAGCACAGTTTGTTGAAAAGACTGGTCTTTTCCCATTCAATTTTCTTGTTACCCTCATCAAAAATCAATTCATGATAAATGTTTGGGTTTGTTAGCTGACTTTCAATTCCATTCTGTTGACCTATATGCCTCTCCTAATGCCAGGCTTCCGTGGTGGCTCAGTAGTAAAGAATCTGCCTACAATGCAGGAAATGCCAGTACCACACAGACTTGATTACTATAGTTTGACAGTATGTTTGAAATTGGGAAGTGTGAGTTCTTCAACTTTGTTCTTCTTTTTAAAGATTATTTTGGCTATTGTGGGTCCCTTACATTTCCATAGGAATTTCAGAATTTCTTTAGAAAAGCCAGCTGGAGTTTTAGTAGAAATTAGACTGAAGCTGTAAATCAATTTAGAAAGTATTGTCATTTTAACAGTATTTAGTCTTCCAAGCTATGAAAATGAGACATTCCTCTATTTAGGTATTTTTCAATTTCTTTCGACAATATTTTATAATTTTCATTTTACAAGTCTTGCATTACTTTTGTTAAGATTTCTTCCTAAATATTTTATTGTTTGTGAGGCTATTGTTAGTGGAAGTGCTTTCTGAATTTCATTTTTGGGTTGTTCATTGCTAGTGGCTAGAAACGGAGAAGCAATGGCACCCCACTCCAGTTCTCTTGCCTGGAGAATCCCAGGGACGGGATGCGACTGAAGCAACTTAGCAGCAGCAGTGGCTAGAAATAGCATTTAATTTGTGTATATTGATCTTATATCCTGCATCCTTGGTATATATGTTCTTCAGTTCTGATAGTTTTTGTTTGCATGTACTCATGTGTATTTCTTCAGAGTTTCACAAGATCACATCATCTGCAATTAGAGGTAGCTTTACTTTTCCCTTTTCCATCTGGATGCCTTTAATTTCTTTATCTTGCCTTATTGCCCTGGCTAGCACCTTCTCTGTTATGCTGAATAGAAGTAGTAAGGGTGAACATCCTCATGTTATTCCTGATCTTAGTGGTGAAACTCTGTCTTTAGCCACTAAGTATGATATCAGCTGTGGGTGTTTCATGGATGTACTCTATTAAGATAAGAAGTTTACTCCTTAACCTAGCTTATTGAGTGTTCTGTGTCATGAAATGATGTTGGATCTTTCAAAATGCTTTTTGTGTGTCTATTAAAATAATTTCATATGTTTTATCATTTGTTAATATGTTATACTGCATTGATTGATTTTCATATGTTGAATGAACTTTGCTTTCCTGAGGTAAATCTTACTTGGTCATGGTGTATAATCTTTTTTATATGTTGTTGGATTCACCTTACAGGTCTTTTGTTGAGGATTTTTGTATCCATATTCATTAGGGACATTAAATATTTGTAGTCTTCATTTGGTTTTAATATCAGGGTAATACTGACCTCATGGAATGAGTTGGGAAGTGTTTCCTCCTTTTCTGTTTTTTGAAATTTTGTAATGGGTTGGTGCTATTTGTGTGTGAATTATTTTTCAAACACTTGGTAGAATTTACACTTGAAACCATTTGCTTATCCTTTGTGGGAAGATTTTTGGCTATTGATTTGTTTACTTGCTATACATCTTATTCAGATTTTCTGTTTCGTGAATCAAGTTCTAACAATTTATCTATTTTATTTAGGTATATAATTTGTTGGCATACAGTTGTCCTCAGAATTCCTTTATTGTTCTTTTTATTTCTATAATGTCAATACTAATGGCCTTTCAGTGCTGATTTTAATCATTTGAGCCTTTCTCATTTTCTTTGTAAATCTACCTAAAAGTTTCTCAATTTTGTTGACCTGTTGAAAGAACCAATTTTTTATTACATTTATCTTCTCTACTACCTGTTTCTATTTTCTATTTCATTTGTTTCACCTCTGCATTATTTTCTTCTTTCTGCTTGTCTTGGATTTAGTTTCCTTTTCTTTTTTCTAATTTTTTTAAGGTCAAAGCTTAGATTATTCAGATCCATTTTCCATATTTAATACAGGCATTTATAGCAGTAAATTTCTCTCTAAGCACTTCCTTGTCTTCATCTCATACATTTTGGTATGGTGTGTATGTGTGTTTATTAAGCATCTCAAAGTATTTTTAGTTCTCTTGTGATTTCTTATTCTTTGACTCATTGATTAGGATTGTGTTAGTTTGCACATATTTATGAATTTACCCAATTTTTTTCTATTACTGATTTCTAAATTCATTCTATGGTGTTTGGAGAACATAGTTTGTTCAATTTAAAAATTGCTGACACTTGTCTGTCCAGAAATGTTCTATTCTGGAAAATATTTCACATACACTTAACTTGAGAAGGATGTGTATTCTGCTGTTACTGAGTGAAATGCTCTGTAGATGTGTGTTAGGTCTCAAAGGTTTATATTGTTGTTCAGGTGTTCTGTTTCTTTCCGATCTTCTGTATAGTTGTTCTGTTACTGAAAATTGTATGTTAAAATTTCCAATTATTGTTGAATTGTCTATTTCTCCCTTCAGTTCTGTCAGTTTTTGCCTCACACATTTTATATTTTTTCATTATGTCTTCCTTATGTTATAAAGTGTTATTTTATCTCTTGTTACAAATAGCATCTTTAAATCTGTTTTGCGTAACATTAGCATAGCTACTCCAGTTTTTATTTGGTTACTCTTTATGTGGTGCATCTCTTTGCATTCTTGACTTTCGATCTGTTTGTATCTTGGAATCAAAAATATATCTCTTCCATATTTTCTGGCATCTAGTATTACTGCTAAAAGTCTATAAAGCTTATTATCTTAGTGATTAAAAAAAATTGAATGAGGCTTGAACTTCTGAACCAGTCCTGAGAATATAAAGAAATACTATGTTGAAAATAAAAAAGAAGATTAGCACATGGAAAAAAATGTATCTCTTATAAACTGTATACAGTGTGATCAGTTTTTAACCCATTCTTCTCGTCTTTCTTTTCTCAGAATGTATAATCCGTTTAAATTTAATGTAAATATGATCAAGTAGGACTTATATCTGCCATTTTGTCATTTGTTCTGTATGTCTTGCATCCGTTTTATTCCCCTGTTGCTCAGTTTCCTCCCTCTTTTGTTTCATACATATTTCTAGCGTACAGTTTAAATCTCTTGCGCTTTCTTCTGCTATGTTTTAAAAAATGTGTTGTCATTGATTGCCCTGGAGATTACCATAAACATCTTCGTTTATAATAATCTAGTTCAGATTAATACCAACTTAATTTCAATAGTATATATACTCCTTCAGAGCTTCATTCCCTATCCACCCCTCAGCTTTGTGCCAGTATTGCCATTCAGTTTACATGTTTATACATTTTGTGCCCATCAACTTAGATTTATAATTATTGCATTATCCAGTTTTCTTTTAATTCAAATTGGGAAAAAATAAGTTATAGAGAAAAAAATACATTTATACTGTCTTTTATATTTACCTGCTGTAGTCACTTTTGCTGGCACTCTTTATTTCTTCATGTGTATTTGAATTCCGTGATTCCTCAGATGTCAGTCTTTGCTCTTGCCATCTCCTGCTTGACCACATCCGGTTTACCTTGATTCATGAACCTTACATCCCAAGTTCCTATGCAATACTATATTTGAATTACTGTTTAGTGTCCTTTTGTTTCTGTTCAAAGAACACTCTTTGGTATTTCATGTATGACGGGTCTTCTGGCCATACAGGATTCTCTCTGGTTGTTAATTGGGCAGTGTATTAATATTTCCTTTGCTTGGAAGGATAATTTTGCTTGATACAGAGTACTTATTAATTGGTCTGTTCTTTTTCCTTCAGCACTTTGAATGTATCTTTATTCATGGTTTCTGATGAGAAATCAGCCGTTGATCTTTTTATTTTTATTTTTTTTTGAAATATAGTTAACATCTCTACCTCTCTCGCATGTGTGCTTAATTATGTCTTTCTTATGACCCCATGGCCAGGTTTCTCTGACCATGGAATTTTCCAAACAAGAATACTGTAGTGGGTTGCTATTTCCTACTCCATGGGATCCTCCCTACCCAGGGATCAAACCCACATCTCTGTGTCTCCTGCATTGGCAGGCGGGTTCTTTACCACTGGTGCCACCTGGCAAGCCCAATATATTAATTTCTGGTTTGCAGCATAATAGATCAGCATTTATATGCATTGCAAATTAGTTATTACAATAAGTATAGTTACCGTCTGCAGTGAGTAACTTACTGAGCATTCCTTACACATAGTAAGTCCCTTCTTTCTTGCTGCTTTCAAATTTTCTTTGACTGTGGTTTTCAGCAATTTATGATGTACCTAGATTGGCTCTGATAGAGGTGGAGCAAAGGATCAAAGTAGATGATTAAATAGTTAATCCCAATAGGGGATTGTAATTAGAAAAAAACATAGGCGACCCCAGTAAGTTAATGATCACTCAAGAAAGCAGATTTGCTTAACCTCAAAACCAGACAGGCTTGCTGACAAATAAAACCACGCAATAGAAGCATGAGACGTGTGCCTAAACAGTAAAACAATGGTGGCGTGGGATCCACATCCTGCCCAGTGAGCTAGGTAAGTTAATGATCCGTAGGACATGCTCTCTGCACACATGAAAACAATAATTGATGAAAAGGTGACCTTTCAAAATGAAAGACTTTCATTGTACTGACACCTGAAATAATTGTATTGCCATGACAGTCCTGGCTTGACCACGTAGGAAGAAAAAAACGGCCCTCCCCAATCTGGAGAAAGGGTTGATGATGTAAGCATGATGTCTACTTAAGAATGAGGAAGAAAGTTGTCTTTTCCCCCTCCCCACTTTTCCTCTAGTTACAAAACTGTAGCCCACTAAGTTCCCAGAGTGCAGCACCCTCTCACCCACCTGATTGTAAGCCTCACAAACACCCTACTCCAGTAAGTCACTATTTACCACTTTGCCTCTTGCTGAATTCTTTCTGCACTAAGCATAAAAGTCCAGAGCTATTTGAAGCCCCCCTGAAATGCTACCTACTTGCTGATTGTTAAGCTTCTTGAATGTGTAGGTTTGTTTTTCATTAAGTTTTTGAATTTTATGACCATTTCAAATATTCTTTGTTCCTTTTTTTTCTTTAACTTTTATCTCCCTTCATCCTGGGAATCCCGTTATGTATATGTTGGTATATATGGTGGTGTCCCACAGGTTTTTGATACGCTACTATATTTTCCTCATTACTTTTTATTTCTCTTTCTTATTAAAGATCATCTCAATCAACCTATCTTCATATTTACTGAATATTTCTTTTGCCGCTTAACATCTGGTGTTGTTTCTTTAGTAATTTTTTCATTTTATTTATTGTACTTTTCAACTCCAGAATTTGTTTGATTCTTTCTTGTAATCCATGCCTCTTTATTGATATTCTGTTCAATGATGCATTTTTCTTATACTTTCATTTAGTTCTGCAGTTTTTCTTTAGTTTTTAAAATTACCTGATTGCAGTCTTTGGTAGGTCTAACATCTGGGTTTCTTCAAAGGCATTTCTTAGTGACTGCTTCTTTTACTGTGTATGGCATAGTTGATTGTTTCCTTGCGTGGTTCATAAGCTTTTTTTCTTTTTTTTTTTTTTTCTAAACTGGCAGTTTAATGTGGAAACTCTTGAAATCAGATTCCTCCCTACCCCTTGATTTGTAACTGTTGTTTGTTTTTGTTGCTCTTCGTTTAGGGACTTTCCTGATCTAATCCTGTAAATTCAGTATTCTTTATCTTTGTGGTATGTGGTTTCTGAAGTCTCTTCCTTGTTAGCTTAGCAATCAGCTAATTATTGGATAGAGATTTCTTTAAATGCTTACAAGCAATAAATTTCCCAGCTTTGCTGACGGACTCTGTATATATATTGAAACATTCCTTTAATGCTCAGGCAGTTTATAATTCTACCTTACCCTTCACTTTCTGCTGGTACGATGTCTCAAAGTCAGCCAGAGTAAGAGCTTCATAGTTCTTCCTGTGATGCATATTGCCCTGGTCATGCACATAGACCTAGACATGTACATGTACCTGGCCTTGCAGATTCCTGGAAATATGTCAGAGTTTTTCCAAAGACCCTCACAGACATCCTAAGAATTCCTCAGCTTTTTAAATATTTTGTTCAGTTCTTTGTTTGCCCCAACTGTTAGCATCATCACTTCAGACACCTGCAATGTTAAATGATTACCACTGATTGTCTTCTACAAACCACTTCCCTTCCTTCTCCCCTCCCAGGGAAAAGGCTATTCACACTGAGTGATGACTGGATAAGGTCAAATGAGAAAAAGCTTTGCAAATAGGAGTTTCCGGGAAGTTGCCAAACGGAGGAAATAATGGCAGTTCTCTTAGAATGGTGTTTTGGGGAACTCCAAACATGTTTTTCACTCTTCAGTGGCTAGTAGAGCACTCTTGTTTTTCACTGTGATTGCAATGGTGGTATGATGGGAATGAGTGTAGGTCAAATTAAAATCTCATATAGCTGGCCTTACTAAAATTTAGCTTAACTTTTGAATACTTGTACACCTTTGGCTGATTTCTAAAAAAGTTGATTTTGACAACTTCAGCCAGTACTTTTATGGTAGAGCAGTTTTTGCTCTCATTGCATTTTGGGGGGACTAACTATTCAGAAGGCCTTACTCTGCTACCCACTGACATTATAGCCATTTAACATTGTAAAGGAACGTGTAACACTCTCCCCTAAAATTCCCTTGTAGTGTTTTCCTTAAAGTGTAAACATGAAAGGCAAACATACAAGCATGCAAGGACTGGGGAATGCAGCAACAGTAAACCTATACTGGTAAAAACTGGTGAAGAAATCTTACTAACCAAAAGTTTAAAATATAAAATTTAAGCATTAACTGGAAAGAGGACAAGGGGACTCTTTTAGACAGCATGAAAATAATCTGTGATGGTCACTTGTGTGTATACATATGTCAGAACTCATTGAACTCTTCACTGTATGTAAAAAATGCTCTAGTTAAAAAGGGGACAACAGAGGATGAGATGGTTGAATAACATCACTGACTCAATGGACTTGAGTCTGAGCAAATTATGGGAGATAGTGGAGGACAAGGAAGCCTGGGGTGCTGTAGTCCATGGAGTCACAAAGAGTCAGACGTGACTTAGCAACTGAAACAACAAAAGCAAAAATACAGAGCTTAGGAACAGAAATGGTGGGAAACTGTGAGATAAACCCTAATTTCATTTAAATATACATCTGTGAGTAAACAGCTATGGCAGTTATGAGTCCAGGACAGAATGTTGACTATACAGAAATAAATAGTCAAGTATCTCCCAAATACAGGAGATGGATGTACAGTCTGGAGAGGGAAATATGGAAAGTTTGTTATAATGTATGTGTATTAGTTATCTGTTGCTACAAAAAGATTACATTGACCGTAGCAACTTAAAAGAACATACATTTTTATTCTCTCACTCAGACTTTATAGATCAAGATTCCAGAAGCAGCTTAGGTCATTCTGGTTCAGGGTATCTCAGGAGGTTACAGTAATCTGTAGCTTAGCTAATGCTAGGGGAGTAACTACTAAGAGGGCTCACTTGCATAGCTGTTAGTGAAACACTTCAGTTCTTGCCACATGGATTTCTTCGTAGGGCTGAAAGCGTGGCAGCTAGCTTTTCTCAGAACCAACTATTAAGAGAGAGCAAAACAGTAACTTTTCTTGATTTAGCCTTATAAGTCACCATATTCTGTTGGTTGCACACACCGACCCTGACGCAGTGTTGGGGGGGATTACATAAAGGTAGGAACACTGAGAGAATCATAGGAGTCATCTTGGAGCCTCGCTATCACAGTCAGCCCATTTCCTTAGTTTTTTTAGCCAGGAGCCATTAGATACTGCCCACGAGTTAGAAGGCAGTGCTTCCAGCCTCCTGATGTTTTCATATGATCCTTTTTGGTTTGTTTGTTTTATTGCACTCTTAGGAACCCCATTTCCCTCAGAGAAGCATTTGCTAAATTTGAGTAGATCTTTCTCTCAGGGTTCCCTCACGGCTCAGACAGTAAAGAATCTGCCTGTAATGCAGGAGACCTAGGTTTGATCCCTGGGTCAGGAAGTTCCCCTGAAGAAGGAAATGGCAACCCACTCCAGTATTCTTCCCTGGAGAATTCCCATGGACAGAGGAGCCTGGCGAACTACAGTCCATGGAATTGCAAAGAGTCAGACATGACTGAGCAACTAACACTTCTTTCTACTGTATTTAATTTTTTTTTCTTGTATTAGAATCAAATCAAACTAATTTGATATTTTTACATTTTCAAATTCAGAATATAGTAGTATCTCATTTTAGTAATTTTTTCTGCCTATTTGGTGTCCATGTATGCTTGGAGTGATTTTGTAATGAGTGTAGTTATTTCTAAGGGGTAAAAATCTGGCTAAATTTCTTTTTTTAGCTATCTTCCTAAGTTTTTTATTCTCCTCTGAATCACTTAAAATTCTTTTTATAATGAGCATGTGTTGATATTTACAAATTAGACTTAAAAAATAAATTTTATAATATTTAGTGATGATATAGGGGAAAATGATCATCCATGTTGGTTAAAATATAAAATTGGGTACAGTCTTCAGGGGACAATTTGGTAGTATCTACCACAAAGTTAAATGCCACTCATGCTACAAATCAAATTCCATTCCTGTAAATTGGCCCTAAAATATTTATTTACATACACAAAGGCAGGCATAGAGTGTTCATTGCATCTTTACAATCATAAAATGTTAGCAACAGTTGAAATGTCTAATAATAGGTCAGTGTTTAAGTGGATTATGGTGTACTTCTGCTGTAAAATACCATGTAGCTTACAATGATGAAGATTCATAGTGTGCTACATGAGAAAATTCTAAGATGTGAGAAGCATTGTTACTTACTATGTATGGAATAACTCCAAATGTGTGTTTTAAAAAAAATAAACCTAGAGGCATATATGTAAAAGTGATAGTCACTCAGTCATGTTTGATTCTTTGCAACCCATGGACTGCCCGCCAGGCTCCTCTGTCCTTGGGATTCTCTAGGCAAGAATACTGGAGTGGGTCGCCATTCCCTTCTCCAGAGGATCTTCCCAATCTAGGGATCAAACCATGGCTCCTGTATTACAGGCAGATTCTTTCCTGTCTGAACCAGCAGGGGAGCCCTTATGTGTACATGTTTGTGTGTTAAATGCAAAGGAAAGAGATTGGAAAGATTCAAACCAAATAAACTAGGATACCTTTAAGGAATGAGAGAAGGGTTAAAGATAGAGGAAGGACTTTTTTTCTCTTTGTTTGTGACTTATTTTTATGGGGACTGGATGCATGTGTTCTAACTTAAAAATTTTGAGACATACCTCTCATAGTGTGGAAGGTGAATTGCAGAAATGACTGTAGCTCTCAAGTAGAAAATTGCATGAAGCGCATTCTACTTTTTCTAATTAAAAAGAATCTGATCCTGAAGGTTTTTCATTTTATGGATCTTAGATGAATTGTTCTTTTCATCAAAGTTATTTACATTATCTAGGCAAAGGATGCTGAGATTCCAAACTGCAGGAATGAGGACTGGGAAAACAAAGAAAGTTTTTGGAAGAGAAAGGGTTGGATTTAGTAAGCATCTGAGAGTTTGGAGAATGAATGGAATGGAAAATAAAATTGAGATGGAGGACACAGGAAGAAGAGCAGATTTAAAGGAGGAGGCTAATGAATCAAGTTTACTGTGTGAAGGCCTGTGGGAAATTCTCATGATGCTCTCTGGCCAGTGGTTTGAAAGGAATAGTCTGGTGCTCCAGTGACGATTGAAGTGACTTAGCAGCAGCAGCAGCTAGAAGTCACTGGTATTTAAATACTTTAAACCATGATTTTTGGTAGTTGAGATCACCAAAGGAAGAGAGTGTGTAGAGTGAGAAAAGATGTTTAAACATGGAATCTTGGGGCACTAACATGAAAGGAGATAACATGGCAATCCCTGAAGTTCGCTAAAAAGTTGTGTTGGGGTTTGTATCCAGCATTCTAAGCATGAAGATGATGTGAGTGTCACATGCCACAGGAAGTTGGAGGAAGAAGAAACATTGAAATTTGTAGTACTGGGGACTTGGACAAGAATGGGTTGTGGTGGAGAGCCCTCTAGTGGAAGGGAGCATGGTATTTGAGGAACTGGAAGGAACCTGATGGAGCTGAAGCTCAGAAAGGAATATGAATGAGATGGGTAGGGAGGCTTTTTCATCCTTTGTACACAATGTGATCACTTCCTTATTGGAAAGAAAGTAATCAGGGGTTAGTTTTAGTCTCTCAGTGTATGAAGGTTATATGTAAATTTCTGTTTTCGTCTGCCCTGTGCAAGGTAGAAAAGAGCTTTTGAGGAGGTAAAACTTTCAGAGAATGACGTTTTCAGCAGTGGAAACAGTAGTAAAGGGAATTAGGAGAATTTTCCTCCCAGTAAAGAGGCTGCAGGGCCTTTTGACACTAGCTCAGTTGAAGTTCAAAAGACATGGAACAGCCCCAGAAGAAGTTACTAAGAAATATCATTGTAGAATATATTATTGTAGATTCTCTAGTTTTATAGTACCTTTTCTGGAAAAAGCTACCTGATTTATTACTTTGTTTTCTTATAAAAACAGATTAAGTTTACAAGAAGTTCCTTGTTTATTTTTTCCCTTCACAAAAGACTGGACAGGAGGGTGTTCTTTATTAACTTCTCTGTTTTATTAAATTAATTATTACAAATAGAGAAAATTGCAAAACAACATATATTAATAGTTAACATTGCTTACCCCAGAGTGGAATTGGCCAGGGAAAGGTGAAATTAACTTCTTTTTGCACTTATGTTTTAACCTAATTACAGTGTTTATAAAGCACCCAGTAAAGTATGTTGCGTTTAAAGGGAAAGGATAAAAATAAAAGTAATAAATATTTGTAGACAGAATAAGAAAACAGTATAGAGATGCACAATGGAGGGAGAGTCCACCACTCTATATTCATATCTTTGGCTATATATGAGCTTTTGTTACTGTATAAAACAACATAGATTATATAAAAATACATGTATTTGTTAAACTATGTACTTTTTTGTATATCATGGACATCTTTCCATAGATACATACTTCATTTTTTTTAGCACTACATAGAATTTTTGAAACTTTTTTGGGGAAAAAACATTTTTTATTGAAATACAATGTAAAGAGAAAAGTACCCTGTTTAGTGACTTTTACAAAGTGAAGACACACATGCAACCACCGTTCCAGATTAAGTTCAAGAACAGTGCTGGTGACTACATAGGCCTTTCTCATCCTGCCTTCAGTCATTAACCTCCCTCCTCATCAGTTAAGCACTATTCTGATCATCATACATACAGATAAACTGGGTCTGTTTTTAAACTTTACGTGAATTGAATCATACAGTATTGTGCATGACTCTGTATGTCTGTTTTTGGTCAACATTATTTTTGTGAGATTTCTCCATGTGATTGCATATAGCAGTAGCTTACCCTTTTTCTACTTGGTATAGTAGTCTATGATGGCTCAGTGGTAAAGAATCCACCTGCCAGTGCAGGAGATATGGGTTCAATTCCTGGGTCAGGAAAATCCTCTGGAGAAGGAAATGGTAACCCACTCCAGTGCTCTTGCCTGGGAAATCCATGGACAGAGAAGCCTAGCAGGCTACAGTCTATGGGATCACAAAGAGTCGGACATGACTGAGTGACTAAACAACAGCAACAAGTACCAGTCTATAGTAGTGTATAGTAGAATACACAAATACCACAGTTTGTGCATTTTCCTGTTATTGGGTATTTGAGTTTTTTTTAACTTGGGACTATGATAGAAAATGCTCAAAAAAGCCTTCCTGTATGTGTTTTTGAACCCATTCTTTTGGGTATATACATATTTCTGTGGGAATGAATTGCTGGATCATATATGTTCAGCTTTAGTAGATTCTAGTAAATTTAGTAAATCTAATAGATCTTTTTAGTAGATATAGTAAATCTAGTGATTTGGTAGATAAACTCAGTTCTTTCCCAAAGGCTCCTTGATATGTTACCCTTCCATCAGTGTATGAAAGTGTCCTATACTCCATTCCCTGCCAACGCTTGGAGTTGATGGCTTTTTCTTTGGCTGGTTTTGGTTTTCTGTTGTTTGTCTTTGGCTGTTACAGAGCATTAGTTTAAAATTCTGCCCAGGATTTTACTATGTGAATATACCGTAATTCACTGTCCACTTGCTGGGCTCTTGCCCTGTTCCCTTGCTGCAGCACAGCCAGAGCCTGAACAGCTCTAATGTCTAGTCAGTGCTGTGGTTTGTTCTGTGTGATCTGTTTGAGGAAGATGTAATACTGTAGGTACAGAACCAATACATTCTTTGATTTTTTTCTTAACAGATTTTCCTCATATTCCCTCTGTTTTTGAGTAGTATGATTCCAGTGTAAGAATCCACGTAAAATAGTTTCATTTTGTTGACATGAAGATCAGTTTTGATTTCATGGTGGTAAATGGTAGTTTTCTTCACTCTTGTTTAAAAGTCACGTTAAAAAAAATAGTGTAACTCCGGAAACCAGACTTTCAGTGAAAGCACTGGTAAACACAGCCAATTTAATTATACTGAATAATTTGCATTCTCGTAGAACAAGCATACAGTGATAGCGACCAGCACCTGCATGACATAGATCTTCAACCCATTGGAAAACTGCTGTGAAAATGATCTGAGAACATAATCCCTTTGTTTTTGGAAAATTCTGAATTTCATCCTTTGAAAATGAAAGGTGTTTCCAATCAGAGAACCATGCTTCAGCCCAACCTTAGCAAAACTTCCCTCCCCGATTTACTCTAATTTTCTTTTAATGTGGAGTTTTACAAGCACAGAACTCTATTCTAGGGACTTCCTTCTAATGAGTTCAATGTGATCACTAGACCTCTTGCTGCTTCTCATGTTGGGCGTGTGAATACTTCATGATAACCACTCTTCCTATTGTGCAGTATAACTTTAAACAGGTGTTTTCACAGGTGGTATTCAGTACTATCCAGTTACCATAACTAATTCCTTGTGAGAGTTTAGACACTGTTAACCTTCTATGGTCGCTGAATGGTCTTTTGGAAAGTACCTTATGGGCATGTAAGACAGTTTTATATTTCCTATTATTCTTCGCTTTTGTCAGTTGTATGTTGAATTATTCATTTTTGAGATAGCTATAATGACCAGAAGATGATGATTTTCTCATCCTAGTAAGTTTTAGATGTGCTTTTTTACTTTTACATGGAGGTGTTTCACATTTATTATTAATTGCTGTCAAGAACTTTTTAGTGATAGCTGAAAACTACTGCTTTATATTCTGTTCAGTGTTCTGGATAAGTCTGTTAAAGGAACATCTTTACCTCTTGGGATTTAAGAGGTGCTGTTGTACATAGCTGTAATTCTTCCAGCTGTTAGTTATCTGTACTAACAAGCCTGAAAATAAATCAACAGCGAGCTAGCCTAAATGAGTTAACATAAACCAGAAACCTTATTGAGGAGAGTATTTTCAATGACCTCTCCTTTCTCAGCCCCTAAATATTTTTATCAGTATCAATAATGTGTTGGCTTGGTTTTTTTCCTTCTAAATATCTGGTAAAAGTTCTAATGTCTAAATCAAGATTGGGGTGGAGGTCGTGACGGTGGCTGAAGGAGCACAGATGGAATCAACTTCTGACTTTATCTCGTATTTGGGACCTGGTTTAGAAATGAATTTAGAAAGCATTTTGAAGTCTTGGTAAATAAAATGCTTTGACCTCTAATAGATCATTTCTGAATCTATCCTTGCAGTCAGCTTTTACAAAGAAGCCCAATATTAAAAGCCTTGCTCAAGTTGCAGCTTCCTTGTAGAGTAGGAGAGTAAAGTACCCAGTAACCTAGTGCCAACAGACCCCTCATTAACTTCCCTGTCATTCCAGCACCCACAGTAACTCTTTCTCTTTCTCCATAGGTATCAGCCAGAGCCGGATCTCTCACTGGTTATTGCAGCAGGGGTCAGACCTGAGTGAACAGAAGAAAAGAGCATTTTACCGATGGTATCAGCTTGAAAAGACAAACCCTGGTAAAAAAAAATTTTTCCTTTTTTTTAATTGCCTTTGAAACAGGACAAGAATAATTAATTACTCTATTGAATCTGTGTGCTGAATTGTCTTCCCAAAGGTAGTTTCATATGCTGCTGTTCCTCCTTTATGCCAGAGAACTCTCTTTTACTCTAAGACCTAAGCCCTGGTTATTATATCAGTTTTTAGTTTAGTGTTCAGCATTATCTAGTCATCTTCACTGCTTCCTCCAGGGTGCCTCTCTGTTTCCAGGTTATATGACATTTCTAACCATAATTGGAAAGAATGGTCATGATTATCTGTTTCCCCCCACCCCACCCCANTACTCTCACCTTGATTAAAAGAACTAATATGGTACAGAATTCTTTCTAGATAAATTCACTTTTATTGACCTTAAATTAACCTTTGGTTTTAGCTAAAGAATTGTATTCTTGTTTCATAGACACTTGGAACTATTAGCCAAAATTACATTAGCATCTAAGAATAGCTTATCCACTGTTTAGTCAGTAGTTGCTTATAATACATCAGAATCTTCTTCGCAAGTCATTGCAGAAGTGATTAGAATCCAGCTAAATGTATCTCAGTCGAGAAGTGGTTAAATGATGATACGTTTGTATAATGGAATACTGTGGAGGCTATGTAGCTATTTTTTAAAGGTGACTTTATAGGAATTGAATTTATATGTGGTAATATCAAATTTGTAAGTGAGTAATGTAGGCTACTAATGATATAGTATATTTCTATTTATATAGGGAGATACATACACATAAGTATGTAGTTCCATGAACATGGAACTTCTCTGGGAAGGTATATTAGGAATTGATAAGAAAGGCTCTGTGGAGAGGAACTGAAAGAAGAGGCCAGGAGTGCCAGGGAGGTTAGTTATGTAACTTTTTTGTGTCTTTCTAAATTTTGTACCATGTACTTGTGTTGTATATTCCAAAAACACATTGAGAAGAGAAGGAGGAAGAGAGGCAAAAAAAAAGAAAATTATCTACCTGTTTATAGCTTTCAAGATATAAAAAACTGAAGAACCCAGGTTCATATAGTTCATACCTATTTTGAGAGGCAGTTAGTTTGAAAATACAATGTCAGTGATTTTTCTTGATCATTTATTTCATATTTTTTCTCTGTCCAGGACAGATAGCTTATCAGAAGAAATGTAAATGGTATTATCCCTTTGTATATATTCTGAGAAAAAAGGAAAAGGAAAATCACACAGTGAAAATGTGCCCCTTTCCTCCCTGTCTAAATTTAAGCATTTAGAAAAACAACCAAAAAAAAAAAAATTTGTACATTCTGTGCCTTTATTCCTGGGCTCAGAGCATTTCTCTCTATATACCTTATTGAAGTTCTTTCTTTTTAACCTCTTCACTCTGGATCCATTTGAATAGTTCTTTTTTTTTTTTTAAGTCTCTCTTTTAGTGGACTCAGCAAGAAAAATAATAGAGTGGATATTTATTTTTTACTGATAATCCTACAGATATAGTGTAGTTCTCTGATAAACAGACCAATCCTCAGAATTTCCCAGCACAACCCAACCCCTGCCAAGACATATGAATAAAATAGGCTGATGGAAGCTGATCAAATACATTTTATCTTGTTTCTTACGAAAACATTTACAAGAAAATGCTTATTTTTAAAGCAGTGAGTATGAAATTTAGCATGGTTGACATCAAAAGCCCCTTTATTTAATTGAATTAAGTTCAGCAGTCCTTTTGCTTGTCTAATTTAAACATTAGTACAGCAGACAGGGCTTGATGAGTTCTTCTTGGCTCAGGGCTGTGATTCTGCATATTTCTAAATTAAACAGTTAAATAAAGTTTGCCAAGAGGTTTATGCAGCAAGCACATGAAGTAAATTTGGAGATCAGAGGTAACGCCTCCTCCCTTCGCTGTTGCAGAGTTTCAGAGCCTCAGGGAGATCATGTGTGTGACAGTGGGGAAGATGAATAATTACTTATAGAGAAGCTAATATATGTGAATGGAGTAGTGATAATGTGCTTGTAGTCATTGTTTTATTAGCTGATTGGCAGAGGCTCACTCAAAAGTAATCCTGAGAAGCAAGAAAATAATTATATATGCAAAGCCAACAGTTACCAAAATGTTAAAAATCTTATCAGCAGTTTAGGAAGAATTGTTTCTGTTTTTTGTTTTCTCTCTCTCTTGGGTTTAGATTTGCTAAATAAATCTGCAGAATTTTGTCTTGCAAATTTTGCATATGTTTTGAGGGAAAATGCAAAATTAAGGAAAATCATACAATGAGAAAGTACCTTTCTTCCCCTCTAAATGTAAGCATTAAAAAAAAAAAAAAAACTACAAGTGTCAGTCTTTGTATCAGGGATGATATATGCATTTTCTTAACAAAATTTTGTCCTAATGGGGGCCCAGATATAATGGGGAGAAAGTTTCTGAAGAGAGCACAGGTAACACACTTCCTATAGGGAAAAAATAGCGGCTTCCTTAGCCAACACAGAGTGCCTGTGTTTTACTTCTTGTATACATTGTTCCTGCATCCCACTATCTTTGTATTTGTCTCTCAAAGTCAATAATTTTGAACCCTTTCTTGGGTTATTCATTGCTCTCCATCCATTTCAACCAAAGCAAGAGGAACAGGTTCCTAGGTCATATTTGTGTTTATTGTAATATTTCCAGCATGCTTCTTATGCTGTTTTAAAATACTACTACAGTGACAAGGAAAAGGAGCAAGAAGAAACCCTCAAGAGTAATGGAATAATACTATGTTTCAAATTAAGTTTGTTTATAAGTTTGAAATCATTCAGTTTCTACCTTCTGTGCATAAATATCCTTGAACTCTTTTAATGTAACCAGGCCACTGCTTATTTCACTCTCTTCTCTTCCTCCTTCCCTCTCTCCCCCTTCCTTTTCCTTCCTGACCAATTTTATTTCATCTAAGTTTCCTTTTTCTAGAAAACCTGGACAATACAGAATATTATGAAGAAGCATAGTTACATTACCAATCAACCTTAATATCAGGAAAGAACCATTATTGTCACTTGCTTATTCCTTCCATCTCATGATTTGGTTAAGATTCTTTGTTTTCTTTGTGCTCATTTATCACTCTAAGAAAGCATACCATAGTTAAAGATATGGCCTACTAGTTGCAACTCACTGACCTATTTCTTGTCCTCCACCCACTGAAGCCCTGAACTTCTATATCCTTTTACCAGAGCAGACCTTGGATGGAATCCTGCTGCCTCACCCAGATCATTTCTACTTCTGTCTTAGTCAGCCATAGTAACAAGTTTGGCTCTGTTTTGGACTGTAGAATCATGGCTGTAGAATAAAGTTTGTATATTCTAACTTAGACTCCAGAGCCCTCATTATACTGTAAATCCTGCTTGCATTCAGAGGAATATCAAAACAAGGATTCTGAAACTCGCTAGCCCCATAATTCCCTTTTTACACCTAAACTTTGTTAATTTTGAGTTGGGCCCAGACCTAATTGCTAAGTTATTGGCAGAACAGAGCCCTCTTTCTTCAGCTATCTAAAGAAAGGTTTCAATTTAGAATTCATACTGTGTGGGCCAGGAACTTTTTAAATCAGGGATCAGCAAACTCTCCCTGTAAAGGGCAGATAGTAAATATTTTAGGCTTTGCAAGCTGTGTGGTCTCTGTCACAGCTACTCAGTTCTGCCATTAGAGTACCAAAAAAAGAGGCAGTATGTAAATGACGAAGTGTGGATGTGTGCCAGTCAAACTTTTATTTAAACTATGGCAAAAGGCCAGACTGTGCCACACCTTCTAAGCTATCAGTCTATAATATCTTCTGTAGGTGACATATTTGCCCATTTGAGGAAGAAGTCAAATATTTACATCACACATAACAGGAGATCATGTATATATTAAGATTGCAAACAAAAGTGAAAACTAAAAAACTATTCTGAATAATACAAGATACACTGACCATAAAGGAATAGATGAACAGATCTGACTATACAAAAATTAAGATCACAAAGTACACCGTAAACAAAGTCTAAAGACAAACTGGAAAAAAACAATTGCAGTCTATATGACTAGCAATTGGTGTGTTATCTATACGCCAGTGAGAGGAATAACTTGAAAGAAGGACAAAAGATAAAAGTTCATAACAGACAATACATTAAATAATTGTCAGAAAATAGGAATAGATGCTGATTCTTACTAATAGTGAAATCTTTTTATTAGAATTTTTTTGCCTGCCAAATTTATAAATGTGAATGATTAGTAACACAATACTTAATATGTTGGAGAAAATTGGGGAAATAACTGGAGATGGTTGTGATGTCTTCTATTCTATCTTATTGTGTAACAAATTACCCCACAGTTTAGCAGCTGAAAACATCAAGCATCGATTATCTCACAATTCCTGTGGATTGGGAATTCAGGAGTTGCTTATGAGGTTGTAGTCAAGCTGGTAACACAGACAATCCCCACGGACAGTCTACTTCTAAGGTCACTCTTGTGAGTCCCTGCAGGCTCCAGTTCCTTACAGCCTATTGGCTAGAGATGCCAGGTCCTCCACATGGACCTCACCATTGGCTTCCTGAGTATTCTTACTAAATGGCCTCTAGTTTCCCCCTGAGCAAGTGATCTAAGAGCCAGAACAACAACACAGACACCACAGTGTATTCTGTAATCTAATCCCCCAAAAGTGGGATGCCATCACTTCATGACATGTTGTTGGTCGCATAAACTAATCTTGGTACAACAAGGTCAATACAAGGATGTGGGATTCCTCAGGAGCCACCTTGGAAGCTGGTTACCACACAACTGTATTGGGACTATATGTCTGGAGCCTTCTGTCTGTCAGCTGTCCTCTCTGCATAGCTTCTGCTGCAGCTAGGGTGTCCAAACTGGCTTTTTTCCTCAAATGTCTGGTGCCTGGGTGGATTTCGCAGGAGCAGACTGGGCCTCTTTCCCTCCATATGGCTGGCTTTGGCTTCCTTAAAACACCATGGCCTCAGGTTAGCCATAGTTCTTATATGGCAGCCACCTTCCCCAAGAACCGGCATTCCAGGAAGTCTAGTCAGAAATTGCAGAGCTTCTTACGACCTGCGCTGTGTAGTTGTTCAGTCGTGTCCAACTCTCTGCAGCCTCATGGACTGTATCCACCAGGCTCCTCTGTCCACAGAATTTCCCAGGCAAGATACTGGAGTAGATTGCTGTTTCCTACTCCAGGGAGTCTTCCCTACCTAGGGATCAAACCCACTGTCTTTTGCATCTTCTGCATTGGTAGGAGGATTCTTTACCACTAGCACCACCTGGGAAGCCCTCATGACCTAGCTTCAAACTGTCTCCATTTTCTGTTGTCACAGTGTGTCACCAGGCCTACCCAGATTCAAAGGCATGATTACCAGGAGGTATGACTTACTGTAAAGGGCCATCCTTGGAACCTATCCAAGGAATTTGTGTTTAGGATAGATGATACTGTCTTATTCTAAAGTGGGTGGAGGTCATATAAATTGGTCTGATTCTGGATATATTTTGAAGATAAAACTGATAGGATTTGCCTGTGGATTAGATATATATTATAGTAGGCAGGGTAAAAACAGCAGAGTCAAAGGTGAATCTGAGATTTTTGAGCTGAGCAGTTTGAAGAATAGGGACACCATTTTCTTGGACAGAAAGACGGCAGGGCAGCAGGTTTGGAGAGGAAATGAGGATTGGTTAAAATATTGGACATTTGTATGAGACTGTGCATGTAATGATGTAGCNGGGTTGATTTCCTTTAGGATTGACTGGTTTGATCTCCTTGCTGCCCAAGGGACTCTCAAGAGTCTTCTCCAACACCACAGTTCAAAAACATCAATTCTTCAGTGCTCAGCCTTCTTTATGGTCCAACTCTCACATCCATACATGATTACTGGAAAAACCATAGCTTTGAAAGTAATGTCTCTGCCTTTTAATATGCTGTCTAGGTTTGCCATAGTTTTTCTTCCAAGAAGCAAGCGCCTTTCAATTTCATAGCTACAGTCACCATCCACAGTGATTTTGGAACCCAAGAAAATAAAGTCTCACTGTTTCTACTTTTTCCCCATCTACTTGCCATGAAGTGATGGGACCAGGTGCCATGGTCTTAGTTTTTTTAATTTTGAGTTTTAAGCTAGCTTTTGGACTTTCCTCTTTCACCTTCATCAAGAGGCTCTTTAGTTCCTCTTTGCATTCTCTCATTATAGTGGTGTCATCTACATATCTGAGGTTATTGATATTTCTCCTGGCAATCTTGATTCCAGCTTGTGAGTTATCCAGTCTGGCATGTCACATGATGTACTCTGTTAAATAAGCAGGGTGACAATATACAGCCTTGATGTATTCCTTTCCCAGTTTTGATCCAGTCTGTTGTTTTATGTCCAGTTCTAACTGTTGCTTCTCTTCCTGTATATTTTCCAGCTCATTAACATCACTGCCTGAAAGAGAGGGAGATTTTCAGTGCTGAAGTTCAGACCATCGTTTTATTTTTGTGATCAAGTTGAAATTAAAAGCCGTTCTTAATGAGAAGGTTAGACCCAGTAGGCAAAGTGAAACTATAGAGATCCATTGATGTTATAATGTATCTGTTCCTTTCCCGACTCTGTTATAGATCAGAAATTTCTGATCTATAACAATCTTTATAGGCTTGACTAGTTAAAGTGAAAGACTGAGACGTTATTGTACTAAAGACATGACATTTACAATCTCCTCTGTTTTTCTCATTTAGAAATTTTGATCCTTCTAAAAAATTCCTTTAGAATTTATCACAGAACAGACATGCATTTAAATAATATCTAACTTATTTGCAATATTTTACATTTTCCTCTTGATAGCAAAATAGCTCTTGTATTAGTTTCTATTTGGTGTAAGTACTGATTGTTTTATTGATTGAGAGTTAAATTTTTTCATGACGATGTTGCAGAAAGGGATACTCCTTCCAAGGCCGGTAAGCGGGCTCTTGTCTAATATTTGAAAACGAATTGTCTAAGGAAATACACGTGCTGACAAAGCAGGAGACTTTATTGGGAAGGGGCACCCAGGTGGAGAGCAGGAGGATAAGGGAACCCAGGAGAACGTGGCTCATGGTCTCAGGTTTTATGGTGATGAGGTTAGTGTCCGGACTGTCTCTGGCCAATCACTCTGACTCAGGTTCATTCCTGGTGGTGCATGCATTGCTCAGTCAAGATGGATTCCAGGGAGGAGGATTCTGGGAGGTTGGTAGGACATATGGACTGGCATTTTCTCTTTCCTTCTGACCTTTCCTGAATTCTTCTGGTTCGTGGTAGCTTGTTAGTTCCACTTTACCAGGACCTCCTGTTGGTAAGATAGTTCATGCAAGTGGCTGCTATCTTGCCTGGCCAGAGTGGGCAGTTTCAGTCAGTTGTCCCCTTAACAAAGATACCAGTATCCATTTATCACATAATGTCAGTTTGAGGAAGGATTAATTTAAAAATTGCTAACATTAATAATAATGGGTGATATTGCTAATACATTTTCAGAATTGAACCTTGAAAGCTTTTTGATTCGTGTTTTCCCAAGGCAACAAGAACTGGCCACAAAATTACTGATTAAATTTCACCTAAAAAAAAAATTTTTTTTCACCTAAAAAGATATTGAGCAATTATCCTATGTGAAGCTCCTGTTTAATCTTAGTTTTCACTTTTTAACCTTAATATTAATTAGTGTGTCTTTAATCCAGGAATTAGTTATCTTTGGTTTATCTTACCTGACACAGTCAGTAAGAAAGTATGATGTAGTTTATTCCAGTAGTTTCAAAAATGCCAGAAGCCTTTGAAAGTTTTTAATAGCAGTAGTACAGAAGGTCATAGTATGATTTTCTTCTGTGAAAATGGAGCTTTTTATTTTCTAACACAGAATATAAAATTCCCTAGCCTTAGAGCAATTCTTGACTTTTTTTCCTAGACCAAATGGATGAATAAATACATATGCACAGACTATAAAGCCAGCAAAGCACGAGCCTTACTCAAATATATTAGTACAAGTCAAAAAATATTTCATTCTTCACCTCATACACCTAAGATAAATTTCAAATAAATCAAAAAAGTGAATCTATATAAATAATAGAAGAAAACATGAATGATTCATCCATATCCTAGAAATGGTGAACTTTTTCTTAAGATTCAAAATCCAAAAGCAATATGATTACATAACTTAAAAGAAAAATTGGGAGCAGAAAAAAACCATGAACAAAGTAAAATAAAAGAAAAATTTGATAAAAGACTTGCTGCTTATTATTGTCCCTAAAATATAAAGAACTTTTAAAAGAGAGAGAGTACCAACAACTCTATAGAAAAATGAACTAGAGATACAGCAGAAAAACAAATACAACTAGCTCTTACACTTTATGAAAAGATGTTTAACTCATTAAGAGAAATTAAAGTTACACTGATATTAATAACTACCATTATTCTCCTATCATGTTGGCAAAAATCCAACAGTTCCACAGTGTTTTCTGTTCTTTGAGCTGCAGAGAAATAGGCACTCTCATGCCTTGCCTGTGGGAATGCAAACTGAAACAACTTCTATGGAGAGGAATTTGCCAGTATTAGGGAAAATTACCCATGGATTTGCTCTTTAACTCAGCACTCCCACTTATAAAAAATTATCCCAAAGGTAAACTTCTAGAAAATTATCCCAAAGATATATGTTGAAATAATATCAAAATACCGAATTCAACCAGTATGTCTATTGGTGCACTGGGTGAATAAATTATATGATACATCCATATGTTGGCTATCCGGCCTTACATAATGAAGTGCTATGCAGCTGAAAAAAGGAGGGAATTTTTCTTTTCATAGAATGAAAACCGTAGTGTGTCCATCTGTACTATTGCTATTAAGTATTTGAAAGGGTTTTTTTTGCATTTTTGCAGTTATTGGAATGGATACTTCTCTATATGATAGTGATATTCAAGATATAATGTTTTTGTAAAAAAGCAATATCAAATGTATATACTATGCTATCCTTATGTATTTGCTTACAATTTGTTTATGTATTTGCTTATAATATGTTTTTAAATGAAAGAATAAACCATGAAATAGATAAAATGATTTCCAACAGAAGAAGAGAAAACAGAAGGAATAAGGGTAGAAGCTAGATTTCTCTGAATATACTTTGTTTTGACATTGTAACTATTTAAATATTTTTATAAAACAAGATTAAATTGAAATGAGGGGGAAAAGGTGATCCCTGAAAAAAAATAACTAATGAAACCAACAGACCTACTGTGTGTATAAATTGATGACTTAGACACTCAGGATATTTATCAAATAACTATACTGCCCAGTTTTGACTATGCTTCCTAGGTGGGATACAGCTTATAAATAAAAAGAACTCCAAAAATTTCACTGTTTTTACTAATTTTGGTAATGTTGATATTGTTATTCAGATAATCTATTTAGATACAAATGTTGATATACAAAAAAACAAGTAATCATAAATTTTATCAGGAACCAAAATTTTCATTTTAAAAGAGATTCAAACATTAAATCAAAAGAATTAGGTAGAAGACTGTAATCTCTGTATGTATGTGGATAAAAATAGCCATTTATCTAAAATTCTTTATTTAAAAAAAACAGCCTTGTTGAAATATGATTCACCTATTTAAAGTGCACAATTCAGTGCTTTTTAGTACATTTATAGTTAGGTAACCATCAATCACCATAATCAATTTTAGAATGTTCTGTTTATCCCCCAAGAAACCCTGTACCAAACAGCTCTCACTCCTCCCAATCCCGGGACCTTCCAAATCTATGTAGTCTTCTTTCTCTGTATATAGATTTGCCTGTTCTGGACATTGCCTATGAATGGAATCATAATGTGTGGCCTGTGTGACTCACTTCTTTCACTTAATGTAGTGTCTTCAGTGTCAGTATTTCATTCCTTTTTATTGCCAACTGATATCCCGAAGTATATGTGTTGTTGTTGTTGTTGTTGTTCAGCCACCAAGTTGTGTCCAACTCTTTGCAACCCCGTGGACTACAGCACGCCAGGCTTCCCCGTCCCTCACCATGTCCCAGAGTTTGCCCAAGTTCATGTCCATTGAATCAGTGATGCCATCCAACCATCTCGTCCTCTGTCTATACCATATTTTATTTATTCATTTATCAGTTAATAGACATTTGGGGTGGTTTCCACTTTTTAACTATTTTGAATAATGCTGCCTTGAACATACCTTGTGTACTAGCAGAATTGCTGGTTAAATGGTAACTCTGTTCTCACCATTTTGGGGACCATTTGGGGGAACTGCCATATTGTTTTCCTAAAACAGAGTCACCATTTTACATTTCACCCAGCACGATATGATGGTTCCAGTTTCTTGTCAACACTTATTATCTGTCTATTTGGTTATAGTCCTCTTAGTGTGTGTGAGGTAGAATCTCATTGTGGTTTTGATTTGTGTTTCCTTAGCTAATGATGTTGAGCATATTTTCATATGCTTATTGGCTATTTGTGTATTTTTGGAGAAATGTCTGTTTAGATCCTTGGCACATTTTTGAAAAATGTTTTGTTTTGGCTGTGCCTGGTCTTATTTGAGGCATGCAGAACCTTTAGTTGCGGCCTGCAAGATCTTAGTTCCCTGACTAGGAATCAAACCTGTACATCCTGCAGTGGAAGTGTGAGTCTTAACCACTGAACTGCCAGGAAAGTACTTGTGTCATCTTTTTATACTGAATTGTAAGATTTCTTTATGTATTCTACATACAAGTCCCTTATCAAATATATGGTTTACAAATATTTTCTCCCAGTCTGTGGGTGGTCTTTTCATATACTAGATATAATGACCTTTGAAGCATGCAAGTTTTTAGTTTTTATGAACTCCAGTTTAATTTTTTGTATGCATTGTCTTATCTAGGAAGACTGTACTAAATCAAAGTCTCCATGATTTATTCCTGTGTTTTTCCAAGAGTTTTATACCTTTAAGACCTTTATTTGCCTTTCATCCATTTTGAGTTATTTTTTGTATATGATGTGAAGTAGGGACTCAGAATCATTCTTCCACATGTGAGCCATCCAGCACTGTTGAAAAAACTTGTCTTTTTCAATTGATAGTCTTGGCATGCTCTCATGTCAAATCAATTGACTATATATATGTTAGTGTGTTTCTGGACTCTCAGTTCTATTAACCTATTTGTAACTCTTGCATTTTAGTATTGATAAATTTTGCTTTCTTCTTCTGCAAAATTATGTTAACTATTCTGGGTACCTTGCATTTCCATATGAATTTTAGGATCACCTTGTCAGTTTTTAATAAAAAGCCAGCTGTAATTTTGATGGGAAAATCCTGTAATCTTCAGTTTGAATTATAAATGGACAGGGAGGCCTGGCGTGCTGCGATTCATGGGATCACAAAGAGTTGGACATGACTGAGCAACTGAACTGAAGAATTAGTTATGTTTTCTCTTGAAAAAAAAAGTGGGAAGGGCGTATGTTACTTCTCATCTGTACCTACTCAAAAGGCCGGTAGACAGCGATCAACCTAGTAGAAATTGAGCATGCCCGGGGCCCAAGTTGTGGTCTAAATACCATTAGCACTAGGAGAAATGTCTGATTCCAAGCCTGGGGCAGGAAATACAGTGATGAGACTGGACATTGTGTTAAAACAAGAAGGCTACTGCAGATAAGTGAGTGTTATCAAAAGAACTCAGGGGCTAACTTGAAGAGACTCCCATTGTCCAAAGAAGAGAATAGTTTGAACACTAGTAATAATAACAATTATAATATTGAAGCTCATCAAACTGATTAAAAATCTGTTTGTAATAATGATACTAAAAATATTACTGATCGCACCTAGAGAATTAGCGACCCAACTAAATATTTGAAGGCATGGAGAATATAACCTGCTCTGCACATATGAACTTTGATTTAAAAGTTTTTCCCTGAGGAAGGATTCCAGCTAATAAATGAAAAAGGAATGATTAGAGTTTCATTATTTTGCAAACTCTGAAGGAAATAATCTGACAGTGATCATTGATAGCTGCTAACATCCCATAGAAATAGATAACCAGGCATTATGTACCTCTTAGAGGATATTAACACCACCACCTATGGAGTATTCTTCTAACAAAATTGAAACTGAATCAAATCACATCTCTAGATCCAGCTGCAAGTTTTTAGGAAATATGAAACAAAGTTCTGTTAATACCATGGAGATTCAAGTCAACCAGATTCATGGCGTGAGAGACCCTAAGCATAATAACTCAGTTTCTTCAAGTGTTTAAAAGAAAAACAACTTCAGCCAGGTGAGGAAATTTGAACCCTGACTAGATAAATGGTGATTCTTGTTTCAGTTATGATAATGGTTGCTTATATATAAATGGTGCTGCATTTATAAAAATTAGGGGTCTTGTCTTTTAGAAACATGTACTGAAATGTATAATAATAATAATAAAATAATATCTGAGATTTACCTTAGAATAATGCAAAGCATAAAGATAGGGGCAAAGGTGTGTGCAAAACAGGAGTGGTGTCAGTAAGTTACTGATTCTTACAGTTGGGTGATGTTTAACTGGGGGTTCATGGTTCTCTGTACTTTTGTAGATATATTATATGCATGTTAAAGAACAATCTAAATTTTGGGTCAAATCACATGGAACTAGGAGAAATGTAAAGCCTTCATATATCACAAAAACTCAACTATACAATGTTATCTAATAGTAACATTTAATTGATAAATATTTGCTTGTCAATGCAGTGACAGCAGTACAGTGGTGAACGTTGTAAACTTGTTCCTAGAGAGTCATGTTGGAAAGACAAGTTAATGAAATAATCATACAAATCAAGGTAAAATTGCAATTGGAATACACGTATGAAAGGAAAGGTGCATTGTGCTTCAAGATCTTATAATGGGGGATGTGGTAATTTAGGGCTTCCCTGGTGGCTCAGATGGTAAAGAATCTGCCTGCAATTCAGGAAACCTAGGTTTGATCCCTGGGCCAGGAAGATAGCCTGGAGAAGGGAATGGCAAACTACTCCAGTATTGTTTGGAGAATTCCGTGAACAGAGGAGCCTGGCCTGGTGGCCGACGGTCGAAAGGAAGTGGGGGCTTCCCTGATAGCTCACTTGGTAAAGCATCTGTTTGCAATGCAGGAGACCCCGGTTCGATTCCTGGGTCGGGAATATCCCCTGGAGAAGGGATGAGCTACTCACTCCAGTATTCTTGGGCTTCCCTTGTGTCTCAGCTGGTAAAGAATTTGCCTGCAATGTGGGAGACCTGGGTTCGATCCCTGGGCTAGGAAGAACCCCTGGAGAAGGGAAAGGCTACCCACTCCAGTATTCTGGCCAGTAGAATTCCATAGACTCTGAAGTCCATGGGGGTCTCAAAGAGTCAGACATGACTGAGCAACTTTTACTATAACTTTCAAAGGAAGGGAGAAAATATTACAGATAGAAAAGAGACCTATATTCATGTAGAACCGTGCTCTCTGATGGTGGCCAGCTGGGGCTATTTATATTTAAATCATATAAACTTTTAAAAGTTTAAAATTCAGTTCCTTAGTCACCCTAGCCACATTTCAAGCACCCCATAGTCAAATATGTTTACTGACTATAGTTTTAGACAGCACAGATATGTAACATTTCTATCATCACAGAAAAGTTTGATGGGCAACTCTATACAGACCAACTGTATCTCATCTCCAACAGAAAAATAATGGTTAATATTTGACCAATAATGATTTGTTTTATTTTTCTCTTTACTCAATATCTTAAGGAATATCCAAATATAAATTAAAACCCCAACATTAAAATATTTCAGAAAAATTTCTGTGTGACCATGATAAAAACATAAATATTTCACTAATTCACATATAAAATTATTATGCTTTTGCATCCTTTTCCACATCTGGCCCTGCTTTTCAAAGTACAAAATTGAATAATTCATCACTTATAATGATGAGTCTTTTCTCTCTAATTAGCATTCATTCATTCATTCACCTTTTCATTAAACATGTATTTTTTACATACTCCATTTGGTCTCCTGAGTTGCTTAACTGTAGCAGTTGCTTTATACACCCAAACACACATACACACACAAATTCCATGCTGTTTATTTGTTAAAGAGACCAAGGTATTTTATCCTGCTGATTTTCCCACATTTTAGATTTGGACAATTACATCCTCTTAGCGTCTCATTACATGATCCTATATTTTCTATAGACTGCTAGTTAGAGTCCTGCTTAGATTCTGGTTCAATTCTTTAGCATATAACTGGTGCTTTGTTCTTCCTATTACATCATGTAAGGAGACACACAATATCTGCTTGTCCCCCATAATAAGTAGTTGTTGCTCAGTCATGTCCAACTGTTTGCAACCCCCTGAATTGCAGACACCAGGCTTCTCTGTCCTTCACCATCTCCCAGAGCTTGCTCAAACTCACATCAGTTGAGTTGGTGATGCCATCCAACCATCTCATCCTCTGTCGTCCCCTTCTCCTGCCTTCAATCTTTCCCAGCATCAGGGTCTTTTCTAATGAGTCAGCCCTTCGCATCAGGTGGTCAAAGTATTGGAGCTTCAGCTTCAGCATCAGTCCTTCCAAATGAATATTCAGGGTTGATTTCCTTTAGGATTGACTGGTTTGATGTTTCCTCTCATTAACTCTCTTTTTTAACATCTGTTTTTATTTATTTATTTATTTATTTATTTATTTGACTGTACCAGGTCTTACTTGCATCACAAGGGATCTAGCTCCCTGACCAGGGGTTGAATCCAGACCCCCTGCACTGGGAGTGTAGAGTCTTAGTCATTGGACCACCAGGGAAGTCCCTTCTCGTTAAATCTTTAGTTGCTTAGAAATATATTTTCTCACACACTTGGAATGGAGAGATACAATCATCTAAATAATTATAAACTAAGGAATGAATGCTATCGTGAAAATGGTTGTTTAAATTTATGGGGTCTTGAGACTCAGGCAAGCAGAGGAGAGAGTCAGGAAGACTTGACCAAAGTGGTGACATTTTGGCTGCATTTTGATGGGTGATGAATAGAAACTCACCAGTCTGAGCATCACAGAAAGGATAGTATGACTTTGGAGACTTTCTGTGGCCAAACATAGGGCTTTTCATCAGGAGCATCTCTACTTAGGACTTCATCATACTATGCACTCTATAATTAAATAAGACCATGCTTAATTAAACTATAGCTTTGGTGTTCAAGCTTTATCATAAAGGAGATGTACCTGATCAGATTGGGCGTTTAGATAATGTTGGTAGGAGTATGGAAGATGGGCAAGACATCAGCCAGCTAAATATGTATTTGAACTTATACCACATACCTAGAGCCAAGGTAAAATAAATCTAAGTTGTAGTATCTGCCCTCAAAAATCTTGATAATAATAGCTTTACATTTTACCTTAGGATTCTACAGTGTATAATTATTGATCTTATTGATAATTATTTTGCATGATAAGTGAATTTATTTAATCTTCACAATTCTGTACTATGGAATTTTATTTTTTATAATTTATATATGTGCTTCAGAGGAAAAAAGTGACTAGCTTATATGTAAATGGGTTGAGGAGGGATATTTGGAGGCTGTTAGGGTAATCTATGCATCAGTGATGAGGGCCCAAATTAATAATATTAAAGCAAAAGGAAAGAAAGTAGATAGAAGACAGTAGATATCAGAAAAAAACTGCATGAAAAAATCAACCTAACCTAGTTACAGATTGAACACAGAGATAACAGAGCAGGAAGTGGAAAATAATTTAGCAGTGGTGATGCTCAAAGAGCATTTATCTGGGAGATACCCTCTGTACCATTAGAAAATAGTTTGACTTTGGTCAGATCATTTAATGTCTCTTAACCCCCATCTCCATATTTATAAAAAGAAGAGTTAAGTACTATGATAGATAGTCATACAAACTTATGGTTTAGTCCCATTTTCACTTATATTATTCTTTGGAAATTAAAGTTTTCTGTAAATAGAAGTTGGTGAGATAATATATGTAAAACACATATTAGAATGCCTTTCTCATAAGCAGAATTGAACACATGTTCTCTTTCTACCTCAGTTCCTTCCACTAAGAGCTCTGACTGTGAGATCACCTCGAGATCTCTGTATGAGCAGATTTCAGTGGCCCTAGACTTGGAGATTTAGGGGTCATCAGTGGAGTAGATACAGATAGAGCCATAAGTCAGAATATAACGTTTATACATTCATCTCTTCTCTTTCTGTGTCTTCATTTCTACTGTGTCTGCATTTTGAGAAGAGTTACGAAGAGCTAAATATGGCTGCAGAAAAACTTAAAACCCTTCTGACTGATCTCATTTGAAATCCATGACCATGAACCTCAAGTGGATCTCTAATTCTGCCAGTCATTCTATACCTTCCTGGTTCATCCTTTCCCACTCTCCTAAACCATTATTTCACACTTTATTCTCTCTGCAATCTCCCCATCCTGTCACACACTGATCTTTCTTCCCGTTTAAATGAGGAAAGTGAAGGACTTAGAGGAGAATTTCACTAACTACCCTGCTGTTCATATGTAACACAAACAGACTGTTTACTACTCCTTACCATCCCTGCGCCACTTCACTAATAGTCCTGAGCACATATCTTAGTGGTGCCTGCCTTACAGTAGATTTGTATAGATTTAAATAAAGATACTGATATAATTAATACACGGGCTTCCCTGATACAGACATAGATATATAGATAGATCACCTTTTTTTGGCCTTTTTCCACTTCTTTGACCTCATTGCATTGTCTGTACCACATATTTGACTTTTAAAATGTCTAGTTCCAGAAATATTTGTCACGAAAGCCAGTGTTGTATGATTCCGTTTATATGAAATATGGAGAATAAGTAAATATATACAGACAAAAAGTAAATATGTGGTTTCCCAGGGCAGGGGAAGTTAGGGACATTGTGGGGGAGGATGAAGACTAAGGGAAGAGTGTTAGGTTTCCTTTGGGGTGATGGAAGTTTCTAAAACTGATTGTGATAATGCTTGCACAACTCTGGATATACTTAAAGCTACTAAACTGTACAATTAAAGTGGGTGAATTTTGGGGTATATAGCTTTAAAAAAAATTTAGTATTGGGAGTTTCACATATATTTATCCTCCACATTTAAGTCTCATAACAGTCCTGGTTTCTTCTTTTTCTACTGAGGCAACCAGGGCTCTTAAGAGGTTGAATACCTTCTCACGGCCACAAAGCTAATAAGTGGCCTGGCCACTTGTAGAACTTAGACAGTGCTTCTGATAGATTTGAGTTTTCCTTATTAACTAAGAGGAGTATATTTTTATCTGGGTGTACACTGATTGTTTTTAATATATGGACTTTACCTTTGATAATTTTGAAGTCTGATGCTACTAGATTAACATGTGATGCAGCCTTCCTTGCTTAGGAGCTTTATGGAGATTGTAAATAGGAAAAGATAAAACAAAAATGAAAAAATGATTGATAATTGTTGAAGCTGGGTAATAGGTACATGGGAGTTCATGGGAATACAATAATTGTGTAGTTTTGAAATTTTTGTAATCATAAAGATTTTTGTTATTAAAAAATAACAAAAAAATAACACAGGGACATGACTAAGATTTTGATGGACAAAATAGAATTAGATAATTGACTAATATTCTTTCAGTTATTTATTTATAGAGCATCTGTTGTATGCTAGCGCTGAGCCAGGCTTACCTCAAGTGGTTTACATATTCACAAAGGGAAAGAGCATCATCTGTATCATATATCTGAAATCCCTACAGATTAAAATAACATAATGTAAGACTCAAATGTGATTTTTATTCAGCAAACCTAACTGTTCCTTGGTTCATCCATTCAACAGAGGTATGAGGCAGAGTGCTAGGGACGTAGCAGATGGATGTGTTTGAGGGTGAAGACATAGAGGATGACGGATGGAGTAGACCTGAAGTGTCTTTAGAGTTTATGGTCCGAAGCCGTGAGGGCCTTGCAGCCCCAAAGCAGAGCATGTGATGACTCTTTCCCTTTTAACCTTTCTGCCTTTGGTACTAGGGATCCTTTCAGCTGTAGAAGCAGGTGTGTCTTCAGTATTTGGATATTTGACTGAGACACAAAAGAGTGAGACCTGACTACTGTGCCTGTTCTGGTTCAAGAGAGAAAGGTGAAAGAAATCTTTGAGTCTCCTTCCATAGGTTTTTCAGGCCAGGTAACCAAGATAGAGCAGCAACAACTTGAAGAAAGCTTTGACTAGACACAGGAATAAAAAAGAGCACCCTGGGACAGTAAAAGCAATAGCACCCTCTCTGGAGCCGTATATACGTTTATAGATTACTTCCTGTTGCCGCTTTCCATCAAGAGCATCCAGATGACGAGTCTGTACCTGGGTGTGTCCAACGTTTATAGATTACTTCCTGCTGCCACTTTTCATCAAGAGCAGCCAAATGAGGAGTCTGTACCTGGGTGTGTCCAAGAAAATGAAGGCAAAATGAATCTCTGTGTGTGTGTTTGTAATTAAGACGATTTCATGTGTGTGTTTTTTTTTTTACAGAAACAGTACACCTATGATTTGTTTTTTGTTCCTTTTAGATTTTTTTCATGCTCATCTTCAGTGAGCTATTACAAAACAAAATTGTTACTTAAGCCCAGAACCCTCTGAAATTATAAGGAAAACATTTTTTGTTGTTGTAACCTTTATCAATCTCCAAAACAACTTATCCAAGTTATTCTCCCCAACAGGCAAAAAATCAGTATTAAAAATTTCAAAGTCTTAGCTCTAAATTTGCTGTCACTTCTATTAAGCTGGCGTGTTATACAGTCTGAATGTGAAATCTGAAGCAGAGACCTGGGTCTAGTACACAAGTGCATTTTATATAAGTTTATTGTACATCCTGGGAGAATTAGCATAGAAGAGACAAATATGTTTGTAAAGTGTGTTTCTAGAATGTTGCTTGAGGTTTCTGTAATTTAATTCTCTTGGTCTTTACAGCATTTTGGAATTCTTCCCAGGACGGTTTATTAGTACTTGGATTTTGGTTTCAGTCTCTTTCCTTTCTCCTTTTTTAAATTTTTTCAGTGAGTACTTGGACTGTGAAGGTTAGGAAGACCAATAGTTCCAGAAACTAAGCTCTATATTTAACTGCAGACTGGGTGTGGCTCAAAAATTGCAATGCAAGCTTGCTAGTATTTTGCCAGTCATCAAAACCCTGACCTTCAGGGAACATCCTTTTCCTAGTCTTCTGACTCTGAAATATGCAGAATTTTGATGATATATGGTGTGCACTTTTATATGTGTAAATAAAATAAAGAGAGGGTCACATAGGTTCAAACTTGAAGTGGTTCTGGAAGACTTGTTTCATCTGTGTTCTTTTATGGTAACCTCAAATGATATTAACCTGCCCTATATTCATGGTACCACTTCCCATTATCGTTTTCTAACTTTTAATTACCACTGTGCAATTTAAAAACTTGTTACACAGGAAGTCTTCTCCACTACATCCTTCATTCATGAAGCCACATTTTCTTTTAATGTTTTTATTTTGCTTGGCTTTATATAATTTAGTATTTCCTAATTACCATTAAAAAATGGAGAAATAACTGCTTGTTCTCCTAGTAAAAATTTCCATCAATTAAAAAAACACTCTGTCTCTTGAGGAGAATCCTATTACTTTGTAAAAGGGAAAAATAAGCAACTTTTCCTCTTTGGCAGTATCCTTTTGTATCCTTGTGTAGGGTAGCTTCCAGTATCATTTGGTGTCATTCATATTATACAGATATCCATGGAATAAGAGACCTTGCTCATTTCGGTAAGATTATGCCTAGCCAGAAAAAAATTTGGAGCAGAAATACTTATAAGTACTTTCCTAATATTGCTTTTCCGAGAGATTGAGACCCATCCAGATGTTTCTTTAAATGACAACTCGTATTATGTGAACAATAAGGTGACTGTTTTGCCTTTGTTGTACAAAAATATATAAATTGCATCTGCTGACCACTGATTTGGTTTTAACAACATTTAAGAACCTTCTCATGATTTCATTTGCTCATATTTAGTCACCATTTGTGCAGAGAATAAGGAAAAGACCCTAAAGATCATCTAGTTCAAAGTTTGTTTTTTAAAACAAGAATTAAGAAGCCAATTAAATTAGCTAAACTCCAGAAGAAATGAGTTTAAGTTGTTTATTCTGAACCCATAACCATGTGAACCATAGAATCTTTTTGTTAAACTTTCCGTTCTTTTGCTTTTTTATTTTTGTTAGATAAACATTTATTGTCTGCTGTGTGCTACGTCGTATGCTAAGAATTGAGATGCAGAGATGAATAAAACAAAAATCCTTATTGCATTTAACTTCCTTCCTGTGTTTCTTTATTCATCTCTCATTTCTCTTAGGCCCTCTTAATCTTCCTTTTTCCCCTCCTAAATTCCTTTCTATATCTTTCTCAAGGTACCTCACTTTCTGTTCTTTATCTTGCCAGAATGTTTTCTTTTTTCTTTTTTTCTTCTCATACTTTCTTTTAAGTATGCTTCTTGCCTGCCCACCTTTAATTCTCAAAACTGCACTGCTGTATGATCCTGAATAATTTCTTGATATGTGTGGAGCCTTTGTTCTTACTAAGGCTCAGTGACTTTCGATAGGAAAATACTTCTCACCCTAGAAGTAAATCTTTGAAAACTAATTGCTTTGTATAACTACATGAATGAATAGCTTCAAAGAACAAAATCACCTCCATGATAAGCAAGTTCTATGAGAAGACCAGTTATCTAGAATTTCATTTATACATACACATACACACACACACACACACACTATACACACACACACACACATATATATATAATCTCCACATAATTTATCTCTGTACCTTGTTTGGTGGTCAGCTTGTATTTTGGTCCCTTAGTATCTCTGTTTCTAGTAATGAAATAACTTAAGGGTATTACAACCTGAGAAGGCAAGGAAATCATTGTTCACCTACCTTTTATCAGTCAAGATAATGAATTACTTCCTTCTTCCTTATAAAATGAAAAAAATAAAAACATTTCTCACTACTTAGAAAAAGTTTGCTTCTCCTATTTTTCATTTTATCTCCAAGAGTAAAACTTCCTTCAGTGTTTTACAATATTAGCAAAAAAATTTGCACCTC
>SJYV01013295.1:3629044-3666292 GCA_006410875.1 Neotragus pygmaeus | reverse complement strand
AGTCACCATCTGCAGTGATTTCCTTAGAAAATATAAAACAAAATTTTCTGCAGAAAATGTACATTCTCTTTCTCAACACCCTACTCTTATCCCACTCAGAGAACTACAGCAGGCTGTGAGGCAACAGGTCATCTAGTTTCCCGCATATCTCTGCCTTATGTCCTCCCAGTTGCCTCTTCACTTACTCCACTCTGACATTTTAAGATTCTTGTCACTAAAATATGCCAGTGCTGCCTCACCACTTATGCCCCTACACATAAAAGCCCCCCTAGCCTGAATGTATGGAATGTATATCCTCCAACATCGTACATAATTCATGTATTTCATTATTTCTTGTTCACTGTGTATTATCTGTGTGCTTGANTTGTCACTAAAATATGCCAGTGCTGCCTCACCACTTATGCCCCTACACATAAAAGCCCCCCTAGTCTGAATGTATGAAATGTATATCTTCCAACATCGTACATAATTCATGTATTTCATTATTTCTTGTTCACTGTGTATTATCTGTGTGCTTGGTTAGAATCCCAGCTCAAAGCAAGCATGGATTGTTGTCTGCTCCTTTTGAACAAAACAGAACAGTTTCTGGCAAACTGTAGGTACTCAGTAGATGTTTACAGAGGGAACAAGTGGGTGAATGAATGATTTAATGCTAATAGCCAAGCTATACTTCTGATTGAACATGAACATTCACTTTAATCAGTATCTGCACAAGATGATGGTCACCGATAATGAACTGGCCTTCAGAATCAGCATTTTTAGCTTTAAAGGAGGTTAAAATTCAATGCACTAATCTGTTGTGCTATTACACATCATGCAGACTGAAAAACTCCATCATACACTCGTGAGAAAATGAGAGCAAGAAACACTAACAATGTCTTAGTGCTATTATGAAAGTTATTCTCAGCTTGTGGACTCTCTGAAGGGGATTCAGAGCCTTCCCTGATTCCCGCAGTGTCCCTGGAATACACTTTGAAAATCGGTAGACAGATTGTAGTCTCTTTCTTCTCTTGTGGATAATAAAAACAAAATATTATTAATGCATAATTTTCTTTCAAATATATTCTCTTTCTTTTCTTTGGCAGCCAATGTGATANAAACAGGCCCTCTTCACTCTGCAGATCAAGACAGCGATTGGAGCTGAACCTGTTTAGGGGGTGGATTGCCAAGGGGGGCGGTGGGGGAGGTGTCAGTGCAGAGAGACTTGTGGAAACCGATGCCTGAGCTCTAAGTCTACTAGATCCACTCTCTCTTCCTACGTGGCAGACCTCCCTTCTTTTTGGCTTCCTTACCTGAATAACAAGGGCACAGGCTACATCTTCTCTCATGCCCCTTTCATAGCCAGGGATCTGACTTGACCTTGTGTTCTCAGGATTCTTTACGTGAATGTGCACACACATACATATTTACATGTGCACACACCATGTTTTTGACTGGGGGATGGTGACCAGCTAGTTTTCATCTCCATTGAACAAGACAATAAATTGATTATGGGGCAGACCAAAGCCAGACATGAGGAGCCACTTGAACAACCATGAGACTCTTACAGCCCAGGCGATATAAGGCCAAGGAAGGTATGCAGGCAGAGGCATGGGCAGAAAGACCTTGAGAAGGCCCTGCCAGCTGAGAGGATGGAGGATGGACCCTGAACTTCCCTACCAGTCCGTGCCAGGATGTCATTTTCTCCCATCTGGTTCCACATCTGGAACCAGCCAGATGCTCATTGCAAAGAGCTGATGAGGCCTGCCCCAATTGCTTCAGAGAGAAAGCCTTTTGGTGACACTGTCTTCCAGACCCTGTCATCTTCTCCAGATGGCAGCTTACTTTTCAGCTGTGCTTCCCTGGACATACCCACTGGACCGTGAAGCTGGGGAGGGGTTGGGCGGCAGCTGCCTGGAGGACCTTGCCTTAGACCCATGGTCCCCCTCTGGAGCTCACAATGCATTTAAATTTCTTGCTGGGCAGCTGTTGGCCTTCCCACCTTGCCCCATCACCATGTCTTCTGGAACTTTCATGTCCTGCCGATTGGGGTTTCGACACTTGTTGCCCAGCTGCTTGAGCTTTTCCATCTGACAGTCCCATGACTGTGGCTCCCTGCTGATGGCCCTTGCCTGGTGAAAGCGGAGGGGATAACGTCAGGAGAGGCCAGTTTTCTCCCCTTCTCCATCCCTGGGACCCAGCTCTGGACCATCCGGACCCTCAGATCCTTTTCCTCTGCTTCAGAAAGGAAGGAGCAGGAACCAGCAACCCAACATCTTTGGGAAGCCCATGCTGAGGACCATGGAGATGCTGGAGAGGCAGCAGCTGGATCCTGCCGTCAAGGAGCTTAGAATCTTGAGGGTGGGAGGAGCCCGTGAGGTCTGATAACCCTTAGAAGGAATTCTCAGTCACGAAGCCATCTGGAAGTGCAGAAAGTCAGAGAAGGGAAGGAGTACTGTGAGTTGGGAGTCAGGGAAGGCTNAACAGCTCTGTGGGGCTTGAATTGGGTCCTGTAGAATCTAAGGGCTGTCTTGCCTTCACTGCAGCCCCTGGCAAGCTGGTCTGCCTTTTCCTCTCTTCTGATGTCATTGCTGTTCTAGGATAGAAAATGCTGCAAGAATACATTACAAATTTTGGGATTAATGGATGCTGGAAGATGAATTTTAAAAAGAGTTTAACCTCTTTAATACTCCTTATGGAATGACTCGGGTAGAACATAATGAACTACACCTCCTGTATCTCTGCAAATAGAAGGAAGTTCTTAACATTTATATAAGACAGCAACAGCCTGAACATGACCTCATTTCAATCCATTAGACTATTTGAGGAAAAAAACAACAAAACTTTCCCACTTATTGACAAGTAAAGTTATCCCAATCCATTTCTCATAGCCAGTAAGAAGATGAACTGTCCTTAAATGCATTTTAAAATTGGCAAATTACACTTCCTGGTTCCTCTTTGGTCAACCAAAAATAGCCAGAAGAGAAATTATCATGATTTTTTTTTTGAGGCAGATTAAAAATTCTCCCCATCCTTATTTGGAATATGTGCCAGCAGTTTTATTTGGTGCAAACAACAGACCCCTCATCTCTCTAGTCCCTGAGCCAATTCAACCAGACAAAAGACTCCATTTTCCTCATGTTGCCCTGTGGCCACAGTTTACAAAGAAATGAAGTATAGTTGGGTAAGTATTGGTGTTGTATGTAATGAATCACCAGTGAAGATATGATTCATCCCAGAAGCAGAATTATATGCATCATATTGTAAAAATTAATACTGATGGAGATCAGTTTATAGACTAACTGGAAAATATTCACAGAAATGAGTGAGCTTTTTCTTTCTTTATTGAGGTTCAGTTTCATCAGTTCAGTCACTCAGTCGTGTTCAACTCTTTGCAACCCCATGGACTGCAGAATGCCAAGCTTTCCTGTCCCTCACCAACTCCCGGAGCCTACTCAAACTCATGTCCATCACATTGGTGATGCCATCCAAGCATCTCATCCTCTGTCATCCCCTTCTCCTCCTGCCTTCAATCTTTCCCAGCATCAGGGTCTTTTCCAATGAGTCGGTTCTTCGCATCAGGTGGCCAAAGTATTGGAGTTTCAGCTTCAACATCAGTCCTTCTAATGAATATTCAGGACTGATTTCCTTTAGGATGGACTGGTTGGATGTCCTTGCAGTCCAAGGGGCTCTTGAGTCTTCTGTAACACCACAATTCAAAAGCATCTGTTCTTCAGTGCTCAGCTTTCTTTTTATAATCCAACTCTCACATCCATACATGACTACTGGAAAAACCATAGCTTTGACTAGATGGACATTTGGTGGCAAAGTAATGTCTCTGATTTTTAATATGCTGTCTAGGTTGATCATAGCTTTTCTTCCAAGGAGCAAGCATCTTTAAATTTCATGCCTGCAGTCACCATCTGCAGTGATGTTGGAGTCCAACAAAATCAAGTTTGTCACCGTTTCTGTTGTTTCCCCATCTATTTGCCATGAAGTGATAGGACCAGATGCCATGATCTTAGTTTTCTGAATGTTGAGCTTTAAACCAACGTTTTCACTCTCTTTCATTTTCATCAAGAGGCTCTTTAGTTTTTCTTCACTTTCTGCCATGAGGATGGTATCATCTGCATATCTGAGGTTATTGATATTTTTCCCGGCAATCTTGATTCCAGTTTGTGTTTCTTCCAGCCCTGCATTTCGCATGATGTACTCTGCATAGAAGTTAAATAAGCAGGGTGACAATATACAGCCTTCACGTACTCCTTTCTCAATTTAGAACCAGTCTGTTGTTCCAGTTCTAACTTGCTTCTTGACCTGCATACAGATTTCTCAGAAGGCAGGTTAGGTGGTCTGGTATTACTGCCTCTTGAAGAATTGTCCACAGTTGTTGTGATCCACACAGTCAAATGCTTTGGTGTAGTCAATAAAGCAGAAATAAATGTTTTTCTGGAACTCTCTTGCTTTTTCCATGATCCAGCGGATGTTGGCAATTTGATCTCTGGTTCCTCTGCCTTTTCTAAAACCAGCTTGAACATCTGGAAGTTCACGGTTCACGTACTGTTGAAGCCTGGTTTGGAGAATTTTGAGCATTACTTTGCTAGCATGTGAGATGAGTGCAATTGTACAGTAGTTTGAACATTCTTTGGCATTGCCTTTCTTTGGGATTGGAATGAAAAATGACCTTTTCCAGTCCTATAGCCACTGCTGAGTTTTCCAGATTTGCCAGCCTATTGAGTGTAGCGCTTTCACAGCGTCATCTTTTAGGACTTCAAAGAGCTCAACTGGAATTCCATCACCTTCACTAGCTTTGTTCGTAGTGATGCTTCCTAAGGCCCACTTGACTTTGCATTCCAGGATGTCTGGCTCGAGGTGAGTGATCACACCATCGTGATTATCTGAGTCATGAAGATCTTTTTTGTATAGTTCTTCTGTGTATTCTTGCCATCTCTTCTTAATGTCGTCTGCTTCTGTTAGGTCCATACCATTTCTGTCCTTTATTATGCTCATCTTTACATGAGATGTTCCTTTGGTATCTCTGATTTTCATGAAGAGATCTCTAGTCTTTCCCATTCTATTATTTTCCTCTCTTTCTTTGCATTGATCACTGAGGAAGGCTTATCTCTCCTTGCTATTCTTGGGAACTCTGCTTTCAAATGAGTATATCTTTCCATTTCTCCTTTGCTTTTTAGCTTCTCTTTTCTCGGCTATTTGTAAGGCCTCCTCAGACTATCATTTTGCAATTTTTCATTTCTTTTTTGGGGGGATGGTCTTGATCACCACCTCCTATACAATGTCACGAACCTCTGTCCATAGTTCTTCAGGCACTCTATCAGGTCTAATCTCTTGAATCTATTTGTCACTTCCACTGTATAATCCTAAGGGATTTGATTTAGGTCATACCTGAATGATCTAGTGGTTTTCCCTACTTTCTTCAATTTAAGTCTGAATTTGGCAATAAGGAGTTGATGATCTGAGCCACAGTCAGCCCCAGTCTTGTTTTTGCTGACTCTATAGAGCTTCTCCATCTTTGGCTGCAAAGAATATAATCAGTCTGATTTCGGTATTGACCATCTGGTGATGTCCATGTGTAGAGTCATCTCTTTTGTTGTTGGAAGAGGGTGTTTGCTATGACCGGTTCATTCTCTTGGCAAAACTCTGTTAGCATTTGACCTTCTTCATTTTAATACCACTCCTTATGATAGACACTGATTGGGATACAGTGATTCGCAATACAGATATGGAAATCATTCTTGATAGAATAGACATTCACAGCACATACCAAGTTTGTCACGTGTGTTTGGTGTTTGAAGATCTCAAAGTAGTGTAATATGAACCTGTGGGTAAATATTCTACTTCTGTTTTAGTTGCCTTTTGGTTGAGGAACCGTGTATGGACCTCCTTGTAATTTCAGTGATAGCATATAAAAGTGGTCTTTTTGAAAAGCTGCGTATCATAGAAATCTAAGTCATAATGGTGCCTCATCCACATATTCTATTTTATTGGTTCCTACTTTGTCACATCATCCACTTAAAGCCAGAGACAAACCTATAGCTCTAACCATTTTGAGACTGCCCTATAGTTCCCATCCTTCTGGGGATAGAAACGTTAATTTGTCATCAAAATACCTTCCCTGGAACATGACTATATGCCAGATTTGCTCTAATATCACTGTGAAGAAATTTATTGTGTACAATTAGTAAGATAACCTTTCAGTTCTGACAGTAATGCTGTAAATAGATTGTTTTTGGTCAAGTGTTATCAGAATTAATTTGACTTTTTAAAGGCAATTAAGCAGTCATTTATGTATATCCTGGGTAGTTTGATTGACTAAACTAAAAATAGCAGCAAACCCATAACACAGGAAATTAAAAAGTAGGTTTAAGAGAAAGTAGCACATACCTTTAAATACAAGGTATTGTTTCTCCCTCTTCAGAGAGGTATCAGAATAATACCAACCAGTGAACCTCTGATTCTCTATAAAGAATCTAGGCTGTTGTCCATGTTTGCTTTGCTATTTGTTGAGACTCCCCTGAGAGGACAGGTTCTCATTTTAGTTACAGACTATATCCTTTTAGCAAGAGGTGGTCATTTTGTAGAAGCTTAGTATTGATCATAAGAAAAAACATACAGGAATCAGTGGATTGATTTTATCAATCTTGTTCTATTGATCTTCATTTTATAGTAAATTGCTGGTCAGTAAATTGCTGGTCAGTAGTGTCAGGTTGGTAAAGGGTGAGTTTATAATTCAGTTCTTTATATTTAAAAATAGGCTCTCTGCCTCAGGACGAGGTGTAAAACTCTTGACAATTCCAGATCACCTTGTGTGTATGTTTGTTGCTTAGTCGTGTCTGACTGCAAACCTGTGCACTGTAGCCCACCAGGCTCCTCTGTGCATGAGATTTTCCAGATAAGAATACTGGAGTGGGTAGCCATTCCCTTCTCCAGGGGATCTTCCCTCCCAGGGATCAGACTTGGGTCTCCTGCATTGCAGGCGGATTCTTTACCATCTGGGCCACCCGGGAACCTTCCAGATCACCTTGCAAATCTTTCCTAATTCCTACTAACAATGGCTGACAAAACAGAGAGGAAATACAGCTGCTCTCAGCCAGAGGGGAAGCAGAGGCAGCAAGGGGCCTTGACCACGCCTTGACTGAAATGTGGTAGATGAGGTTCACTCTCTCAGGTAACATGGTTTCCGCTGGTATGAAATTCACCTAATTATCACTGGCTTTTGGACCAGCAAAACCAAACACTGCCCTCTTATGCGTGTTCTTTTTCTTATTAAAATAAAATATAGAGTGAGCAAACATTTAATGAATTCAGTGGCATGCAATCGAGAGACATGTCTTAAGAGAAGTACCATTTCTCAGTTGTTTTTCTTTAGGGTGGTTAGAATTTGTCAGTTTTACTGTTTTTGCCTGACAACTCCAGAAAATTGCCTACATTCTTCTTTTTCAGTCTTCATAGGACTGATGACTAAACGCCCTTTACCTAGAAGGCAAATTTGTTCTACATTGTCACATAGAAATTCACACCAAATCTCTGCTGTGATAGGACTTCATTTAGGGCTGCATGTTCACTGGACAAATGATAAACCTGTGTTGCTTCTAAGTTTTAGTGATAGGATAAAATGTATTAAACACTCAGTTCCTGAATTCACTGTTACCCTTGAAATCTGTTTATCAAATAGCAGTTAAGTTCTAGTGGCAGTTAGCGTGCTGCAAATAAATATAACATTTAAACATAGAACCTTTGCTGTGAAGGATCTTGGGTGATGAAAATTTTATCTCAGGGCACGTTTCATACATGGTATCTATAATTTTGTCATATATGGAATTTTCTTTTTTGATATTAGTGAAGAAAAGCCATTGTGAGGACTTGGAAGCTTTTTTTGGTGCTGGTGTCTGAAGAGGTACTACTTACTCTTCTACAGTAGGGTGAAGTGAAGTGAAAGTCACTCACTCCTGTCCAACTCTTTGTGATCCCATGTACTGCACAGTCCATGGAATTCTCCAGGCCAGAATACTGGATTTGGTAGCCTTTCCCTTCTCAGGGGGGATCTCCCCAACCCTGGAATCAAACCCAGGTTTCCCGCATTGCAGGCAAATTCTTTACCAGAGGAGCCATAGTTAACTGTGCTAGATATATCCTTTAAATGTGTATGGATGTTGTGTTTCAAAGGAGAAGTCCCAGAGTTTATTAAATTCTCCTGCCCTGTTTAAAAAAGGTATTTCTGTGTTATTGTGGTTCTCATGGTCTCAGAGCAATTACATTTCCTTTCCCAGGATGAAAAAGCCCTTAGGTGTAGCTGCAGTCCTGGGGCTGTCAAGGGGTTCTCACTGATCTGTCACATTTTTGCTTCTGGGAGCTCTTGTGAAATTTATAGGAGTTTGGTGTAGGTGATTCATTGCTACAGAGATTTGGCATCTTAAAGGACGTCTGAAACAATACCATATCATAGCTAAATAATGACCACCATTCCAGTGGGCCCTTTGACCAAAGAACTGGGTCAGGAAACTTGAGTTCTGGGCTGTATGACCTTGAACAAGTCAAGTCTCCTTTCTGGCTCTTCATTTGTCAAGCCCATGTCTCCATCTACAAAATGGAGAGGCTGACTTGGTAATATCTCCTTACAGCTTAAAGTTCTTTGATTCTTTGTAAGAATATACTCTGTGGTATATCTAAATCCATGTGTAATGAACTGTGGTATGGGATTTCATTGCATTTATGAATTAAGATTGCAAAAGTCAGCCTTTCATATCTGAATCCTTTATAGGTCAGTACTAATTTTTCTACTTAAAGTCTTCCCTTTTCACAGGCTTTTCTATTCTAAAACTTTAAGATGCTGCAAAGTCTCAAAAACTTAGCTTCTTCTGTAATAGGACTCATTTATATTTAGCTTTTACTTGGTAGGTCATGTGAACCTTCCCAAAGTCTGATTTAGAGGGAGCCATTATTTAAGTCTGTAGAATTAAAAGTGAACCCTTATTCTTAAAACATACATTAGTGTAGAACATCTTTTGTCATACTTTAGTGTGTTTACGTAACAAATGTTTAAAGTGTGAATGTTTGTTGCTGAAAAACATTAAGATAAACTAAGACATCTATTTAAAAATAATTTTGTGCAGTTCACGCTTTGGGAGAGCAAACTTTATTTTCAAATAATGCTCTTTTGATTACAAAATTAGTACATACTCACTACATAAAAAATGGGGAGAAGCAGACAAATGTAAAGAAGAAAATGGAAATGCCCTCAACACCACAAATAATCATTAATATTTTGGTGTGTTTCTTTTCAGCCATTTTTCTGTTATGTCTGTATCTGCATATCTCTAAGCAGAAGAAGGTTGTATAAGAATATACCATAATTTTTTACATGCTGCTGCTGCTGCTACTAAGTCGCTTCAGCCGTGTCCGACTCTGTGCGACCCCATAGACGGCAGCCCACCAGGCTCCCCCGTCCCTGGGATTCTCCAGGCAAGAACACTGGGGTGGGTTGCCAGTTCCTTCTCCAATGCATGAAAGTGAAAAGTGGAAGTGAAGTCACTCAGCTGTGTCTAACTCTTAGTGATCCCATGGACTGCAGCCCACCAGGCTCCTCCGTCCATGGGATTTTCCAGGCAAGAGTACTGGAGTGGGATGCCATTGCCTTCTCTAGTTGTTACCTAGTCCTCTGCAATTGGACATGTGTGTTGACAGCTGTGTCTAGCTCAGGTCCTTACTTCATAACTGCTTATATTGCCAGTTTGTAAATAGATACAGGGATGGTAAAAGAAAAAAAAGTATTTTGAAAAGCAGTTTTAAGAATTAATGCTAGGTTTTTGTAATACTACATAACCCAGTTTATTTTTATCTTAGGTAATTTTTTATTAGAAAATTAATAGTAACAGATTATAGACTATTATAAAGAAGAAAATAATATTTCAGTTCAGTTCAGTCGCTCAGTCGGATCCGACACCTTGCGACCCCATGAATCGCAGCACACCAGGCCTCCCTGTTCATCACCATTTCATGGAGTTCACTCAGACTCACGTCCATCGAGTCGGTGAGGCCATCCAGCCATCTCATCCTCGGTCGTCCCTTTCTCCTCCTGCCCCCAATCGCTCAGCATCAAAGTCTTTTCCAATGAGTCAACTCTTCTCATGAGGTGGCCAAAGTACTGGAGCTTCAGCNTTTCTTAAGATTTAAAATTATTTCTCGTTATTATGAAGTTATTATGTTTTTTGGTTCTGTTTACTATCAATTCTTGAACCTCAGTTATGGTTATCATATAATTTCACAATATTTGATGAGAGGGCCCATTCACTAATATTTATTTTTAAAATACTCTTAACCATTCTCTTCTGTTTTTTCAGGTGAGCATTAAAATAGTGTTGCTGACATACCACTCCCACTGAGAAAAAAAGAGGGGAAAAAATATTATGATTGAAGTTAAACCTAAAAATTACTTTGGGAAAAAGTGTCACTGTCATATTAGTTATTCTTTTCTAAGAATGGTTGTATGCCTCTCCATTTCTTGTATCTTTTTTTATACCTGTCAGTGAAATGAGTAACATTTTTAGTTTTTTGTATATTTTATATATTTTTCTTATTAAATTCTCATTTTTCTTGCTCTCATGAACAGAGGCCTTTTTTCTGTTAAGTTGTCCAACTGCTTATTGATACACAGGAAAGTTTTAGTATCTTTGTTGGTCTGTTTAGTCCCCAGCAATCCGATTATTTCTGAGACAATTTGAATATACCCCTTGATTTTCTTGGTATAGTATAATATGCTAATGATATTTTTCTGGTCCTCCTTCCCAGTTTGTTTCTTAATTGTCTTTTATGTCCTATTGTAATGACTAAGACTTTTAGAAAAACATTAAATTGTAACAAGAAAAAGGTTGTATTGGGGATGATGGGGGCTGTTGCCCAGTTTCTGATTTAATTTCAATGCTGCTAGTATTTCCTCATAGTTCAGTAGGTAAAAAATCTGCCTGCAATGCAGGACACACAGGTTCGATTCCTGGGTCAGGAAGATCCCCCGGAGAAAGAAATGGCAGCCCACTCCAATATTCTTGCCTGGGAAATCCCATGGACAAAGGAACCTGGCAGGCTACAGTCCCATGGGGTTGCAAGACCACCACAACCGCTAGCATTTTATCATCTTATTAATGTTACCAGTTACTGCTTTTCCAAAATATTATTGTGAAAAATTTTAAACATACAGCAGAGCTAAAAGAATTTTATAGTTATCACCTAGATTCTACCATTGTTTTACTATACTTATACTTATTGTTTTACTGTACTTATATGTTTTCTTATACATCTCTTAGCAGATTTTTTTTTTTTACTATTGATAGTAGTCTTTGTTGTATTGCAGAAATATTTATCTGTACTTAGTGTTCCAAGATTTTAAAACATAAGCACTGCTAAATTAGTTGCTGAAGATAGAGATGAATATAGCAATCCCTTAGCTCCATTTGTTATCATGAAGTAGCCAATCTAAAAAGTCAGTAAAGCTTTGAAATAGGGATTTAATATGAAAACTGTTCAAATGGAGGACAGTGTTAAGCATCAAAAGGGTTGCAGCCAATTTGGATTATAGAAGGAAAAATAATTGAAGTTGGAATTTTTCTGTTTTTGACCAGACTTTCAAGAGAATGCCTCGATCAGGTGTTTAATTACAGAAATCAGAAATAGCTGCTTATTTCAGTTTGTCTGCCAGGTGTAGTTCTATACTGAAATGGTGTCCGTTAAGCTATGATAGTTGAATCACTGTATCTCTTAAGACCATCCCATTCTTTTTGTACTGATTCTATTTACCCAGAGTATTTGTTTTGTAGGGCTGACATAACAGATTTCCACAAACTTGGTGGCTTAGAACAGCAGAAGTGTATTTCTCACAGTTCTGGAAGCCACAATCTGAAATCAAGGTGTCAGCAGAGTGGGTTCCTTTGGGAGGTTCTGAGGGTAGAAACCCTCCCACACTTCTAGCTTTGGTCAGCTGTCAGAGGTCCTTGGCATTCCTGAACTTGGCAGACCCATCACTCTGCTTTCATTTCTGCACTGTCTTCTCTGTTTATGTTCTTTTCTTTCTCTTATGAGGACACTCATCACATTTAGGGCATAGTGTGACCTCATCGCAATCCTTCCCGTAATTACATCCGCAGAGACCCAATTTTATATAAAATCACTTCCTGAGGTTCCAAGTGGACGTGAATTTTCAGGTGACGCTCTTCACCCCACTGCACCCAGCAACTTCCTTAGCAAGCAGGAATGGAAAGAGTGTGGGCCTGGAGGTCAGGAAGCTTGGTTCTAATCCTAGCCAGCTCTGTAACTTTGGGGAGCTTATTATCTGTAAGCTTATTATTGTCCCCATTTCCCCCATTTTTCCAAGTCCCTGCTTGTCCTAAAGTTCACAGTAAATGACGAACAGTTGTATGCATGGCTGACTTCCAGCTCTGCTTCTCCTGTTTGTCTCTGACTCTTGGTTGTTTCTCAGGGATATTTTAAGGTTTGATTAGTATCAGAAGAGCTTTGAGATTGTTGGATAAAATATAAGGTGTCACTCTCCTGGTTTGTAACTGAACTGAGGTTGTCATTAGGCTTTTATGGATTAACCAGAGAGAGGTGCTGTACTTGGAGAAAGTACATTTCTGTCATCTCTTGCTTCCCTGTTATGTAAAACAATCACCACCACTCCCCCCTCCAAAAAAAAAAGAAATATTTTAATTATTTTGTTGTTGCTGAAGGCCATTTAACACATAGATGCTCTCAAAGTGGATATGGGATAACTAGGTTCCAAACTATTTCAGTTTAATGGTATTCTTTCCTGCTCTCCACCCAGTAATTATACTTAGTGATAAAGAAATACACACTGAATTATAGATAGTGATCCCTGCCTGACAATCCTGAAACATTATTTTTTTAATTACTAAAGTGATGAGGTTTAAATCTCTCTTCAAAGGAGATAGTTCATTTAAAAACACAGGGTAGGGGAGCGAGGTGGGAATAAGTTCGTTTACATGGCATTATCCTGGCAGATCAGACAGTAAAGAATCTGCCTGCAGTGCAGGAGACTGGGGTTCGATCCCTGGGTTGGGAAGATAACCCAGAGAGGGAAATGGCAACTCACTCCCGGTACTCTTGCCTGGGAATTCCATGGACAGTGAAGCCTGGCTGAGTACACTCCATGGGGTGGGACAAGACTGAGGGGCATGCGCGCGCGCGCGCGCACACACACACACACCTTGCTTAGAGAGCCAGTTCCTATCTTTTTTCTCTGTGCTCCCTGAGACACAATAGGAGGAACTTTCTGGTTGTCGTTTTTATAGACTTAGGTGCTACTGAAATGAAGGTGCTTCAAGGACATTTCCATTTGTTACCAGCTTATGGTATCTCATCTCATGTAAATGATTTTGCCACTTTTCATTTTAATTCTTTGCTGTCATTGTCTTGCAAAGTGATCATTTGGTTTCTCTCTGTGAAGATATTCACTGATCATTCGGCTGACAATGTCCTTTGTCTACAAAGTGTAGTGCCCTTAGGATTTATTTTATTGCTTTTATATTACTACCTGTAGATTTCTGTTTACATGTCTTTCCCCTTTTAGTCTTATAAAATGTCTAGGGCTATAAACATTCTTATATGGGACAGAAGTGTATTTCAGAAACAGGTCCCTTTCAGAGTCTCAAAGCCAAGTTCTCCCACAGTTTATCCACCTGGTAACAGTAGAAATATCTAATCCTTTGACATAATTTAAGGATGAAATGCCAGAAGGTGAACAAAGGATAGTATGTACTGTTCCTAAGGCTGTCTTCATTTGGTGGAAGGAAGTGGTGCCTAAACCCAGGAAGTGAGGGTTTCTTTAATTTTTATTACCATCCCAATGTCTCTTCTATTTTATCTTTCCTTGTATTCCCATGCCTTAACTTACTTCAGATCTTCTCCTCAGCTTTTACCGCAGCTGCATAACTTTTACCTCTAGGATCACCAGAGATACTGCCATACAAAATGTGTTTGATCATATAATACCCTTGCTTAAAAACCTTTGTCTGGTTGCCTGAAGTTAAATGCAAACTCTATTATACTCTTTAAAATATGGACCCAATATTTTCCTTCAGTTTGATCCGCAGTCACCCATCTCATGTACGTTTCATCCACACTGAACTCCTCATTCTCAGAACATTTTAAGCTTTTTTATAACTCCCTTCCTTTTATATGTTGCTTCCTTTGCCTGGACTCCATGCTCTGCCTTCAAGAAACCTGCACAAATGTTGATTCTTCTCTGTTCCCATATACTCTATTCATTCCACAAATACAGTTCGTTTTACAGTGAACTCAATAATGTTTTGTAACGTACATATATCCCCAGTGATTACATTAGGAGACTCTGCATGGTTTATCTTTGCCACCATTTTGCCAATTGCTTGGTATAAACTAGGACTCAGTCAACGTTTTGAGTTGACTCAATAAATAATTACATTTAAAATCAGTCATTAGACTTATTTCTCAACTTTATTGATAGTTTATTGGTTATGTATAGTTCAAAAATAAACACTAACATAATTGTATTCAGCTGTATCTTAGTATAAAACCTCTGAATGAAGCAAGGGAAGACAGTGCATTGTACAATATGGTAAGATCCCAGCTGCCTTTCTCCTGAAAGAAGTATTGTCCGTCTCACTAAAGGCCTTAACTGAAACCAGTGTTTTCTGTTTTCCCCTTTGTTTCTTTCTTACATTAGTTTATTCCTTCACATATACATTTATTCAGCCATCTTTTGATCAGACAGTTGCTTACTGAGTGTCTGTTACAAGCCAAGCAGGTTCTCTGGACTTACATAGTTCCTCTTACAGGAAACTAGATAGAAACTATAATTCCTAATTTCTTCAGTGTTTCCTTTTTTCTGACAGTTGCCATGTCCCCTTCACAAAACACCTGTGAAAAAGACATAGGGATTTTAGTTAACATTAAACTCAGATGAGCCAATAATGTGACATGGTCCTGGACTGACTATATAATTTACTGTCTAAATGGGATAATTTAGGGGAATGAGAGTGCATGCTAAGTCACTTCAGTCATGTCCAGCTCTTTGCGACCCCATGGACCATAGCCCACCAGGCTCCTCTGTCCGTGGGATTCTCCAAGCAAGAATACTGGAGTGGGTTTCCATGCCCTCCTCCAGGGGATCTTCCCAACCCAGGGATCAAACCTGTNTAAGTCACTTCAGTCATGTCCAGCTCTTTGCGACCCCATGGACCATAGCCCACCAGGCTCCTCTGTCCGTGGGATTCTCCAAGCAAGAATACTGGAGTGGGTTTCCATGCCCTCCTCCAGGGGATCTTCCCAACCCAGGGATCAAACCTGTGTCTCTTAGGTTTCCTGCATTGGCAGGTGGGTTCTTTACTGCTAGCACCACCTGGGAATGAGGGGGCAGGGGTTGTTAATAATCTAGCATAACAGCACTATTTCAGGCAACCCCTGAATATAATCCTTATAGTCTAATCAAATTGCATTACTAGCTGCTTTTTGTTGTCTGAGCACATCTTAGGTTTTTATGTTTGTTTTTATTGATAACTTTGCCCTTTCCTCTCCAATGCCTAAAGCCTGTGCATCCCTCAGTAAAGATCCAAAGCAGTAAGCTTTCCCAGAGCAGTATAGTCCATAGGACTTATTTAACATATCGTTTATATATTGAATTAGCAGCTAGATATATTCTGACTTGTCAGTGTCCTACTGTTTTGACTGTTCTTTTGACTCCTTTTGTTTTAACTTCATATCTGATGTCCTCAACTGAACTGTGTACTGTTAAGATCAGGGTCATTTTTGAGCTGACATCTACTTCTCAAACACATACTCATGCTCATGTAATACATATTGGTTGAACATTTTATTTCCTGACCTGCCTTTGTCTTTCCTGAGAATTCTTTTACTTTACATCAATATTGTGTAGCTGTCTGCCCCCTACCACCACCAAGAAGAAAGCTTTAAGAGCTTTGTATTTCTTTGCAAAAAAATTTTAACTATTACATTTTAAACTTAATATTTACCATGAGGTATTTTAAAATATATTACTTTATCAGTTTACCTTATACTATGTATATTTAATTAATATGTTTTAAACATTGAAACATTACAGAAAGATGAAAGTAGTAATCACAGTCCATGCACACACCTGCAGCTATATTAGCACATTTTAAAGAAAATTGATATTTCTGATAGGCCTACATGTCTTACTTGTAATAAGTCTTTAGCAGAAAAGAAAGGATTAATTGCCAAGCTTAGAGATGTAGAACTATAGTTAGTACATTATATTCTAGAACTTTTTATTTAGAAGGTTACCAATTTGTTTTTATTCTGACTTTATATAGTTAAATACTAAGTACAAATTAAATAAGATTTTCACAAAAATTTTTAACACATTAAATTGCAGAATCTGCCTGCAATGCTGGTGACCTGGGTTTGATCTTTGGGTCAGGAAGATCCCCTGGGAAAGGGCATAGCAACCCACTCCAGTATTCTTGCCTGGAGAATTCCATGGACAGAGGATCCTGGTGGGCTCCAGTCCATGGGGTCAAAAAGAGTCGGATACACTGAGCAACTAACGCAACAACAATCATATATGCCACAACTGCAACTTCTTGTTGTTTTGTTCATTTGCCAAGTTGTGTCCAACTCTCTGTGACCCCATGGACTGTGGCACGCCAGGCTTCCCTGTCCTTCATTATCTCCCTGAGTTTGCTCAAACTTGTGTCAATTGAGTCAGTGATGCCATCCAACCACCTCATCTTCTGCTGTCCTCTTCTCTTCTTGCCTTCAAACTTTCCCGGCATCAGGATCTTTTCCAGTGAGTCAGCCTTTTGCATCAGGTGACCAAAGTATTGGAGCTTCACTTCAGCATCAGTCCTTCCAATGAATATTCAAGGTTGATTTCCTTTAGGAAAATAACTGGTTTGATCTCCTTGCTGTCCAAGGGACTCCCAAGAGTCTTCTCCAGCACCACAATTAGAAAACATCAGTTCTTTGGCAGTCAGCCTACTTTACAGTCCAACTCTTATATCTGTACATGACTACTGGAAAAACCATAGCTTTGATTAGACAGAAATTTGACAGCAAAATGATGTCTCTGGTTTTTAATATGCTGTCTACATTTGTCATAGCTCTTCTTCCAAGAGGCAAGCATTTTTCAATTTCCTGGTCTGCAGTGATTTTGGAGCCCAAGAAAATCTCACTTGTTTTCACTTTTTCCCATCTGTTTGCCAAAAAGTGATGGGACTGGATGCCATGATCTTAGTTTTTTGAATGTTGAGTTTTAAGCCAGCTTTTTCACCTTCATCAAGAGGCTCTTTNCCAAGAAAATCTCACTTGTTTTCACTTTTTCCCATCTGTTTGCCAAAAAGTGATGGGACTGGATGCCATGATCTTAGTTTTTTGAATGTTGAGTTTTAAGCCAGCTTTTTCACCTTCATCAAGAGGCTCTTTATTTCCTATTCAGTTTTCTGCCATTAGGGTGGTCATCTGCATATCTGAGGTTATTGATATTTCTCCCGGTGATCTTGATTCCAGCTTGTGAGTCATCCAGCCTGGCATTTCATGTGATGTACTCTGCATATAAGTTAAATAAGCAGGGTGGGGGTGGGGGGAAGCAGGGTGACAATATATAGCCTTGATGTACTCCTTCCCCAATTTTGAACCAGTCTCTCATTCCATGTCTGGTTCTAACTGTTGCTTATTGTCTTGCATAGAGGTTTCTCAGGAGGTAGGTAAGGTGGTCTGGTATTCCCATCTCTTTAAGATTTTTCCACAATTTGTTGTGATCCACACAGTCAAAGGCTTTAGTGTAGTCAATGAAGCAGATGGTTTTCTGGAATTCTCTTTTTTATGATCCAGCAGATGTTGGCAATTTTGATCTCTGGTTCCTCTGCCTTTTCTAAATCTAGCTTGTACATCTGAAAGTTCATGGTTGATGTACTGCTGAAGCCTAACTTGAAGGATTTTGAGCATTACCTTGCTAGCATATGAAATGAGTGTAGTTGTGTGGTAATTTAAACATTCTTTGGGATTGGAATGAAAACTGACCTTTTCCAGTCCTGTGGCCATTGCTGAGTTTTCCAAATTTGCTGGCTTATTGAGTGCAGCACTTTCACAGCATCATCTTTTAGGATTTGAAATAGCTCAGCTGAAATTCCATCACCTCCAACTGCCTTTGTTCCTAATAAGGCTTCCTAAGGCCCACTTGAATTCCTACTCCAGGATTCTGGCTCTGGGTGAGTGAACACACCATCTGTTTATCTGGGTCATTAAGACCTTTTTTTGTACAGCTCCTCTGTGTATTCTTGCCACCTCTTCTTAATCTCTTCTGCTTCTGTTAGGTCCTTGCCATTTCTGTCCTTTATTGTGCACATCTTTGCACAAAACGTTCCCTTAGTATGTCCAGTTTTCTTGAAGAGATCTCTAGTCTTTCCCATTCTGTTGTTTTACTCTATTTCTCTGCATTGTTCACTTAAGAGGCTTTCTTATCTCTCCTTGATATTCTTTGGAACTCTGCTTCTTTTCTCAGTTATTTGTAAGTCCTCCTCAGACAACCGCTTTGCCGCCTTGTGTTTCTTTTTCTTGAGGATGGTTTTGAATACCACCTCCAGTGGTATGAACCTCCATCCACAGTTCTTCAGGCACTTTGTCTACCAGATCTAATCCCTTGAATCTATTCGTCACCTCCACTGTATAGTCATAAGAGATTTGATTTTGGTCATACCTGAATAGCCTAGTGGTTTTCCCTTCTTTCTTTAATTTGAGCCTGAATTTTGCAATAAGGAGCTGACGATCTGAGCCACAGTCAGCTCTGGGTCTTGTTTTTGCTGACTATATAGAGCTTCTTCATCTTTGACTCCAAAGAATATAATCAGTCTGATTTTGATATTGGCCATCTGGTGATGTCCATGTGAAGAGTTGTCTCTTGTGTTGTTAGATTAGAAGAGGGTGTTTGCTGTGACCAGTGTGTTCTCTTAGCAAAACTGTTAGTCTTGACCCTGCTTCATGTTATACTCCAAGGCCAAACTTGTCACTTCAGGTATCTTGACTTCCTACTTTTTGCATTCCAGTCCCCTATGATGAAAAGGACATCTTTTTTTGGTGTTAGTTCTAGAAGGTCTTTTACGTTTTCATAGAACTGTTCTACTTCTGCCTTTTCAGCATTGGTGATTGAGGCCCGGATTTGGATTACTGTGATGTTGAATAGTTTGCCTTGGAAATGAACAGAGATGATTCTGTTGTTTTTGAAATGGCACACAAGTACTGCATTTCAGACTTTTTTGTTGACTGTGGGGGCTACTCCATTTCTTCTAAGGGATTCGTGCCCACAGTAGTAGATATAGTGGTCATCTGATTTAAATTCCCCCATTCCTATCCGTTTTAGTTCAGTGATTCCTAAGATGTCAGTGTTTACTCTTGCCATCTCCTGTTTGACCACATCCAATTTACTTTGATTCATGGACCTGACATTCCAGGTTCCTATGCACTAGTGTTGTTTATAGCATCGGACTTTGCTTTCACCACCAGACACATCCACAGAAGGGCATCATTTCCACGTTGGCACATCTCATCATTCTTTCTGTAGCTATTGCTCCACTCTTCCCCAGTAGTATGTTGGACACCTACCACCTGGGGGTCTCAGCTTTCAGTGTCACATCTGTCTTTTCACACTGTTCATGAGGTTATCAAGGCGAGAATACTGAAGTGGTTTGCCATTCCTTTCTCCAGTGGACCACGTTTTGTCAGGCCCTGACCACCAGGGACATGCCTTCAGCCATTCCACGTAGCAGGACGACATGTCTGGTGTCCTGTTGTCCACTGCTGGTCCTCATTAAGCATGTGAACCTTCACTGGCTGCTAGTTGTTAGTCAACCTGCTGCCCGGGGCTGGGCAAAGGCCCTGTGGAAGTCACTGGGAAGGGGATCCTGAGAAGGGAGACGCTGGTGTTGGTGGACGCCCAGCCCCTCTGCTACCGCTGGTGCCCTAGCTGGCTCTGGTGCCCCCCTGTCCTCTCCTCCTGCTCTTCGCCATTTCTTGGGCCGGGTGAGCCTGGCCCCTGAGGAGGGTGCCTACTGCTTCACAGCCTCGTACCCCACCGGGCCAGGGCCTGGGGCACCAGTCAGTATGCTGCTCCTGCCTCCTTCGTGGTCTCCGCAAAGCCCATTTCTGACTTGTCACCTCCTCAGGCCCTGTCGTGCTAGGAAAAATTCTAAATTCTTATTTAGCTTCCAGAAATAATGTGGTTTTATTCTGTTAGTCACTAGGATGCCAGTCACAATCCTAGTATTTTCTAGATGATTCAAATGCACTTTCCAAACATAAATTATTTAGGGAGTTAGATTAATAAGCTACTTCTTAATTGTTTAAATGTTTTCCTAATGTTCTTTTATTTTAAAATAGCATATTTTCATTTTAGAAATTCAATAGAGAAGTAAATATATAGAGCAGAAAGTGAAAATCCATCTTAATTACTACCAATGTTTCCCTGTCTTCTACCCCAACCCCCACTCTCCTAACACCAGGATTCTTGCTCCCAAAACATAATCATCATTTGTAACAGTTTAATATGTACCCTTCAAAAGTATGTTGTGACAACTCTACATATACCCTGATGGTCAGCAGTTCATTTACAGTGATAGCCATCTCTTTTGGAGGCCCCTGGACTGGGCTGGTGGTGACTCTGTCCATCATCATTGAGGAGTGCAGATGAGGGTGAGTCAGACTTACATGGTTTCGGGTGGCTCTTGGTGTAGCAGGAGAGAGAGGTATACAGTGACAACTATAATACAGGATGAAAAAGGTGAGAGAGAGGAACAGGTGAAGTGCTGGATTCACAGGATGAGGAAATTACCTTTGACTGGCCAAGAGGTGACAGTTGAGCTGTATGGTGAAAGACAAGATGGTTTCGAGGCAGGGAGGCAAAAAGCACGTAAACGGACAGTAGAAAAGCGCAGAGATGCAGGGGGTTGACGAGGCTGCTCCATTTCCCCAGACTAGCATATATGAGAGCAGCAGTAGATAAAGCTGCAGAGGCAGTTTAGGGGAGAGGGGGACTCTGAAGACCTCTATAATAAATCTTTAAAAAATTGTAATAGAATAGCAGCATGACTGGAGATACACATTAGGTATATTAATCAGACATTAGAGGGACTAGAGTGTCAGTCACAGGCTTTGCAATAATTTGGAAGAGCAGTGTTCTTGCCTGGAGAATCCGAGGGACAGAGGAGCCTAGTGGGCTGCCATCTATGGGGTCACACAGAGTCAGACTTGACTGAAGTGACTTAGCAGCAGCAGCACAATAAGGTATAGTAGCCATTAAGCTGTTGCTGAAATGGGACCTCTAGGTCTTAGCAGCTACTACTTTCCATCAAATCTAGGGAGGCTCTGATTGTATGACACATCTTTATTTTATATACTGGCACGGAGGGGAGACGCGGCCAGTTAATTTTCAGACATGACAAATTATAAGACGTATCCTAATTTTAGAATCATAATAATGAAGAAATATGTATCATAAAATGAGTGAAATAGAGTAAATTATGAGGGCACAGGGAAAAGATAGGCAAGTGAGACAGGGTGCTCAGGGCTGGTGATGGGATGGGGAGGGAGGGGGGAGGAGCGTTCAGGATGGGGGACACATGTACCCCTGTGGCTGATTCATGTCAATATATGGCAAAAACCACCACAGTATTGTAAAGTAATTAGCCTCCAATTAAAATAAATAACTTTTTTAAAAAAGAAAAGATATGCAGGAAAGAAAGGAGACATGAGGAAATGAAATAGGGCAGGATGATGAGATCAGAGACACACGTGGAGAAGTAGACCTCGAAGAGGAGACTGCATCCTCCTCGTCCACAAGATGCAGAGGTGAGTGAGCAGCGACGACTCAGAGACATGCAGAAGTTGAGAAGCTGAAAACATTAAACAAATCCTAATAATCTCCATCTTGGTTAAACAGAGGCAAGGGCATCTGCAAAAAGAATGACGGTGGTAGATTGGAGGGCTTGCGACTTAAGCGTGGAAAGATTTCAGGAAAGAGGGCGTGAAAGGTGGAGTATTACAGACAGTTGGCTAGAAGAACCAAAAGCATTCCCATCAGAAACAAGGGGCCTAGTTAAGGTCGAGAAACACAAGGTTATAAAGAAATCACTTGGCCCTATTTTATAACTTTGCCCAGGAACTCTTGGTACCCTGATTGAAGGATGGAAGAAAACAAGTGGAAGGTGCTTTATGCAGGGGGGGAGATTGGCAGGACAGATATGGTGGAAAGAGAGAAAAGCTGAGTAATCAGAATTTCTCCTAAGAGATACAGTTGTTGTTTTCTATTGAAGTATAGTTGAATTGCAATGTTAACTACTGCTGTACAACAAAGGGGCTCAGTTATACACACACACACATATATATGCATATACACACATATATTTCATATTCTTTCTCATGGTTTATTACAGGATATTGAATACAGTGGCCTATGCTGTAAAGTAGGACCTTGCTGTCTCTCCATTCTGTGTATGCCAGTTGCATCTGCTAATCCCCAATTCCCACTCCTCCCCTCTTTCACCTCCTACCTCTTCAACCACTGGTCTCTTCTCCACGTCCCTGGTTCTGCTTCATAGACAGGCTTATTTGTGTCACATTTTAGATTCCACATTTAAGTGGTATTGTATGCTACTCGTCTCTTTTGGACTTACTTCAGTTTGGCTTCCCTTGTGGCTCAGATGGTAGAGTCTGCCTGCAATGCAGGAGGCCCAGGTTCGATCCCTGGGTTGGGAAGATCCCCTGGAGAAGGAAATGGCACCCCACTCCAGTCCTCTTGCCTAGAAAATCCCATGGTTGGAGGAGCCTGGCAGACTATAGTCCATGGGGTCACAAAGACATTCAGACACGACTGAGTGACTTCACTTTCACTCAGTATGATAATCTCTCTAGTTGTCCGCATGTTTTTGCAAATGCCATTGTTTTCATTTTTTCTTATGACTGATTGTGAAATGTATATATGTACCATATCTTCTTTATCCACTTGTCTGTTGATGAACATTTAAGTTGCTTCTTTGTCTTCGCTATTGTGGATACTATGAACATAGAGCTGCTTGTATCTTTTGAATTATCATCTGGATGTATGCCCAGGAGTGGGATTCCTGAATCATATGGTATCTCCTAAGAGATATTGTGGATTCAGCTTGCCATGGAATTCAGGGTGAGAAGCAAGATGAGGTCAGAAGAAGAGTGATAGATGAACAGGTTTTTTAGGTTGGTGAAGGGTTTTAGAGGATTCAAGATTAGTGTAAAGAAGAAGAAATTTGAAGAGGTGAAGTAGGTGAGTAGAAAGTTAACTAGGGAATTTCAGATTTCGACGTGGAGTTCTAAGTCATCTTGAGTCTTGAAATGTGCTATCTTTCTAAAATGCAGTTGGGAGTGTATCTCTGTGTAGCTTGTAAAACCTCTATTTCAAGATGAAATCTTTATTACGTATAGAACATCACAAGGTGGCCCCATCCTACTCCTCCAGACTAGCATCTCTCATTTTTCCTTGTGAACCCCGTATTCTCACCACACTGAACTCTTCTCCATGCCCAGAATCATCAAGACTTTAATCTACCTTGTTGCCTTTGCTCATGCTTTTTCCCTTTCATGAAATGTTCTTCTTTTTCTTTGCTTTGCAAACTCCTATCTTGTCTTCAAGAGGTAACCCAGATGGCACTTCCTCTGCCGAGTCTTACAGCAGCACTGAGCACACTTTCCTCTGTGCTCCCACCCTCCTCTGTTCAGACAGCCTATGGAATCTTAGCCCAAGAGTAGTGATTATGTGTCTCTTCAGTAGATTATGGGCTTCCCTGGCGGCTCAGATGGTAAAAAATCTGCCTGTTGTGCAGGAGACCCAGGTTCAGTTTCTGGGTCAAGAAGGTCCCCTGGAGGGAGAAATGGCTACCACTCCAGTATTCTTGCCTGGAGAATTTCATGGACAGAGGAGCCTGGTGGGTTACTAAGAGCTGGACACAACTGAGCAACTAACACTTTCACTGGAGCGACTAGCACTTTCACTTCACTTTCAGTAGATTATAAACTCCTTGTGGTCAGAAACAATCTAATTCTCTTCTTGACCCACAGTGGATGCATATAACGTTAGATACTTAGTATCTGCTTTTGTTGTCTTTGTTGCTGAATTTTAAATGAATGCGCTGATCCTGTGCTTTTCAAACATTAATGTGCAGTCAAATTACCTGGAGATCTTGTTAAAATTCAGATTCTCATTTAGTCTAAGGCAGGGTCTGGGATTCCGCTTTTCTAACAAGCCCCTGGGTAATGACTTTGCCCAACTAAATAGCAGAGGTGGAGTTAAGATGAAGTCAGTAGGAATGTGGAAGTGGGGCAGTGACTTGGAAGCATCCTCAGTATGAACATGGAAGCTCTAAACATGATAGCAGAAAGTCATGTGGAAAGAGATGCGTAAACCCCGCACTAAAGCAGGAGACCGCTGTGTGGGCTGGTGGTCGCACATAGAGCCCTGCCGCCCACAGTGTAGAAAAGGAAGGGCTGCAGCTGAAGGAGGCCGCTGTGTCGGGGCTCTCGCGAAGGATGCTGTCCACACGGAGAGGGTTCGGGGCAGAGGAGCTGTGCTGCAGAAGGCAGGGCTCATGGGAGGTTAGGGGCCTCCCAATACAAGGGCACTAGCACCGGTGCAGAGAGGATGGGCAAGAGAAGCCCCCAAGGAAGTGAGAGGAGCTAGGATGTGACAGGGAATCACTTCCTGACCTTAAGTTTCCAGGTTCAAAGCACAGAAATTCTGTCTTCCTTTTTGAAAACTCAAGGTGACAGAACAAGTATTTCTAATAAGCATTCTCTTTCCACATATAGTGTCACAGGCCTGATAATGCCAAGGATGGGTTCAGTAAACCCAATTTCTTTAAGTACTATTGTACAGAAGTAATATATGCATTTAGCTTGTGGAAAAAGGCAAAAATAAATCTTAAAATGTTTAAATTTCCTCCTACTTATCCCTTTCCCCATGATAAGGTAATCAACCTTGATGTGTACCCTTCCAGCTTTTATCCATGCAGATTTTTTATGAGGACATTTTGTTAGAGGATAAGTATATCAATATTCTGATACTTAGTCACTTAGGTTTTTTTTAATTGGAGGATAATTGCTTTACAATGCTGTGTTGATTTCTGTTGTACAGCAACGCAAATCAGCCATAACTTTGCATATGTCCCCTCCCCCCACCCTTTATCCATGCAGATTTAAGTACACATACGCAGGAATTTTTTTTTCTCTTTAAAATTTTTATTTTATATTGGAGTATAGCATATTAACAATGTTGTGATAGTTACAGGTGCACAGCAAAGGGACTCGGCTATATATATATATATGTATGTATGTATGTAGGTATGTATGCATACACACACGCATGTATCCATTCTCCCCCAGACTCCCCTCCCATCCAGACTGCCACATAACATTGAACAGAGTCCCCTGTGCTATACAGTAGGTCCTTGTTGATTATCCATTTTAAAAACAGCAGTGTGTAGATGTCCATCCCAAACTCCCTAACTATCCCTTCCCCCATTCTTTGCAACCATAAGTTCATTCTCTAAGTTAGACAGGAATTTTTAAAATTTCTTAACAGTACTTTTACATGCACATTATTCTACAGATAGGTTTTTTTTTTTTCCACTTAGGATCACGTCAAGAACATCTCCCCAGGCCAGTGAATAGTTTTTCTAGTCCTTTTTAAATAGCTGTGTATAAATACAGATGTCTCATAATTTGTTCTATCATTCTCCTATTGGTGGACAATTGGGTAATCTCCAAGTTTTGCTACTACAAACAAGACATATGAAAAGAGTCCTGTCGTCACCAGTGCCTTAATAACGGAAGTCTGTGATTTCAATCAGCCACCCATATCACAAGTAACTTCGATATCCAATACATCTTATCGAAGCCGAGCAGTGGCCAAACCTGTCCTATCCAGTATAGTAGCCACCAGTCACATGTAACTGTAAGTTTATTAAAATCAAAAATCCACTTCCTCCCTCATATCAGCATCATTTCAGGTGCTCAGTGGCTGCCCTGTTGGACAGAAAGATTGTTTCTATCCTCATAGGAAATTCCATCAGACAGCCTGGACTAGACATTAATGTTACATCTTAGAAAAGGACATCTTTTTCAGTGAACCTGTGTGTTAAGGAGAGCACATTTCTAAAAGTACAAACTTTGTGTCTTAATTAATTGCTTCTGCAGTTACTTCAATGAGAATCAATACCCAGATGAAGCAAAGAGAGAAGAAATTGCAAATGCTTGCAATGCAGTGATACAGAAGCCAGGTAAGGCAGCGAGCGCGCTTGGCTCTGGGCTGCGCTTGGACCAGCATTTGGGACCTCAGTCTCTTCCTCATGCCGGCGGTGCTCTTGGCTCCATTCCCACCATCCTCCTGTGGATGCTCATTGCTCTGTCTTGTTCACACTGTACTTCTGAGGGGGTGATTACACTAGGCTTCACGTGGGAAAGTTCCAGTCAGTGTCCTTGCTTGAGATACGCAACCTTGACATTTACTAGTTTTAAAGACTGTATAGATTTCTTTTTCCAAAAAGACAGCATAAACATACCAGTTTCAAAATAGTTTTAAAGTTGGCATACTTAAACAAGATTTGTTAATGTAAATATTAAGATAGTTTTGTTTTGTAACTGTTGGAAATTATATAATTCTGTATTCCTGTTTAAAGAAAGAATTCTTTTTGGAGCAGACTTCTTTCCCATTTATACACTGGGATGACTTCTTAGCTTGGAGTATTTCCATTCTGAAGTCCAGTTGTTCCTGTGCAAGTCAGCAGAGCCCCTGAAACACTCATAGGTCGTGTGCTAAAATGTTCTTCCACAGATTATGGTGGTGGTGGTTTTTTTTTTTTAAACCAGAAACCATTCTCAGCGAAGAAGATCCAATTGATCTCCATTTGGCCAGTTAATTGGATTGGCTTAAAGGGTACATACAAAAGTATGAATTTTTTATGTTTTAAGTTTTATCACTGTTTTGTGATAATTAAATACTAATTTATTCTCCCTTAGTTAGAAGCCAGACTTCTAACCGTCCAGAACATACACACTCAGCTACAACGACATCGGTACCCTTACTTCTCACAGGCCAAACCCCCGGCCCTAACGCTCCGCTGGATAGAACTCAGACTCTTCCTGGAAAGTATTTAACCTCCGGGCATCAAGCACCTGACCTGTTTTCTGGTCCCTCTACCCATTGAGGGTTAAAAGCTAAGATAGAAAACGAAGGAGAAGGGTGGTTGCCGTGTTGGTAAATGTGGGGCTTTCCATAAACCATCACATTTGGCAGCAGTTTGCACCTGGAATTGCACTGTGTGTTCCAGTATAGTTACAATAACAGGTGGGCAGAGTGACCTTAGTCTGAAGAAGACATGGATGGTGGTCCCTGTCTTAAGACAGCAGGAAACTAGTTAATACAGGGCCTTCAAGGTATAAGGGGACTTCAGCTATCTGGGAACGCGATAAAGAAACAGATTCATCTGCGTAAATGATGCTAATTAAATGAAGCTTTCATGTTACCGTCATGTGAACTTTGAATACTAACAGGCTAAATCCTTTAATATTTTATACTGGAATTCCTTCATATTGTGTGCCTTTCTGAATTGAAGCATTTTGTGTTTGTTATTAGGGCTGTTTGTATGTTGATCTTTCCATCCTAAGTTGCTTCAGTTGTGTCTGACTCTGTGTGACCCTATGGACTATAGCCCGCCAGGCTCCTCTGTCCATGGGATTTTCCAGGCAAGAATACTAGAGTGGGTTGCCATGCCCTCTTCCAGGGGATCTTCCCAACCCCAGAACTGAACCTCTGTCCCTTGTCTCCTGCATTGGCAGGCAGGTTCTTTACCACTATTTATATGTTTATTCTGGAAAAGGAAATGGCAACCCACTTCAGTATTCTTATCTGAAGATTCCCATGGACAGAGGAGCCTGGCAGGCTATAGTCTATAGGGTCTCAAGGGTTGGACACAACTTAGTGACTAAACCACCACCATATGTTTATTCATTCAATAATTAAGTCTATGTATAGTACTGCTGCTGCCGCTGCTGCTATGTCACTTCAATCGTGTCCGACTCTGTGCGACCCCATAGACGGCAGCCCACCAGGCTCCTCCATCCATGGGATTTTCCAGGCAAGAGTACTGGAGTGGGGTGCTAGATCATGCTAAAAAAAATTCTGTATCTGTTATTCTGGCAATAGATGCAGTGAAAAGAACATTTTTTGGGAAAAAAAAAAGTATTGGCCCTTAAAACTAGCCTCAGATACAGATTTTCTAAATTTTACTGCATGTCTTCGCAGGCAAAAAACTGTCAGATCTGGAGCGAGTTACCTCCCTGAAAGTATATAATTGGTTTGCTAACAGGAGGAAGGAGATCAAGAGAAGAGCCAATATCGGTAATGTATCCGAGAGACTGCTGTCTCTTTGAAGGCAGTCCTGGGCCTTGTGTTTAAGAGTGACTTCAGTTTAGAACTGCAGGTCTAAATGAGACTGCCCTTTAAGCCTAACAAGAATTCCCCTTATGTTTTTCATCATTGTATTTTTAATAATGTAAAGTTAATATTAATCATACTATTTGTATTGTATTAAGAATGACATTATTTCTAAACCTCATCGTTCTTAATGTGCAAGAATCTGGAATTAGACATTATCTCTGATAGTTACTCCTGTGGTGCAGATGAAAGCTACCTATAAGGCCTTGAGAGGGGGAATGTGACACCCTAAGCCTTTTCACTGTTACCAGGCTATGACCCAGAGGCTAAGAAACAGGTGATCAACAGAATTGGAATTAAAGCGTCTTAATATACAGGGAACCTAGTATAAAGCAAGACTGGGGAAAAAAAGCATAAGAAACATGAATTGAGATGAGGATGGTGGGCTGGTTTTGAGCTTCTTAAATTATATTTCACTTATACACTTACTTCTTCATCATGACAATCCTCAAATGCTTTATAGAACCCCAGGACAGGAGAGCCGTTTAATTAGCTGGTGCGTATGAAGCATCTACCAGTCAGCCACTCAGACGTACACATGAAGCAGCAGGGCCTCCAGAAGGGCAAATACGGTGTTCCTCCCCCGACCTCTGTGCCATTGAATTCCACTTCTCTGCAATTGAGTAGCAACAAGACATAGTCTAGGGTTTTGTTTTAATTGCATCCTCATTTCCTCAATACAGATTCAGTGTTTAGACCTTTATGGTATGGTAACAGATAATTTAGGGATCTGTTTGCTTTTTTCGAAGAAGCAGCAATCCTGGAGAGTCATGGGATAGATGTACAGAGTCCAGGAGGCCACTCCAACAGTGATGATGTGGACGGGAATGACTACTCGGAGCAGGTGAGCCACGGAGCAGGTGCTGCTGGGTACAGAGTAGGTGGGGTCGTATGACAACTCAATTCTGTGGGTNGTATGGATGTGAGAGTTGGACTGTGAAGAAGGCTGAACGCCAAAGAATTGATGCTTTTGAAGTGTGGTGTTGGAGAAGACTCTTGAGAGTCCCTTGGACTGCAAGGAGATCCAACCAGTCCATTCTGAAGGAGATCAGCCCTGGGATTTGTTTGGAAGGAATGATGCTAAAGCTGAAACTCCAGTACTTCAGCCACCTCATGCCAAGGGTTGACTCATTGGAAAATACTCTGATGCTGGGAGGGATTAGGGACAGGAGGAGAAGGGGATGACCGAGGATGAGATGGCTGGATGGCATCATGTACTCGATGGACATGAGTCTGAGTGAACTCCGAGAGATGGTGATGTACAGAGAGGCCTGACGTGCTGCACTTTATGGGGTCGCAAAGAGTCGGACACAACTGAGCGACTGAACTGAACTGAACTGATCTTCCAGCTTAGTTATTGGTTCTTCTGCCTCAGTTATTCTGTCCTTGATTCCTTCTAGAGTGTTTTTAATTTCAGTTATTGAGTTGTTTGTCACTATTTTTCTTTAGTTCTTCCAGATCCTTGTTAAATGCTTCTTGCAGTTTATCCATTTTATTTTGAAGGTTTTTACTTGAACTTTACTTTATTTTGAACTTGTTTGCTATCATTACTCTAAATACTTTTGGGGATAGATTTCCTATTCATTTATTTGGTATTGTAGGCTTTTACCTTGCTTTTCCATCTGTAACAGATTTTTTTGTTGCCTCTTCGGTTTTTGATGGGAGGGACTGTATTCCTCAAGCATTTGACCTCAGGTTTCCAGCAGTGGGATGTGCAGGCTGTTGGGCAGAGCTGGGTCTTGGTGTTGAGATATGGACCTCTGGGATACTTCACTTTGATTCATATTTCCTGGAGCTTGACCCCATTTGTTACTCCAGTACTTTGGACTAATGTCTCCTACAATAGGAGCTCAAGCCTGATCTCTGGCCTGTGAGCTGGGATCCTGCTAGGTGCAGAGTGCAGCAACACCACCAATAACAAAAGAAACAGAACAATAATAAAGAAGAAAAAAATAGAATACCTTTAGAAAACTAACAAATGTATTATAAAAAATCAAGAAACTATATGAAACAAGCAGTGGAGGATAAAACTGAACTCCAATAGCAAAGAAGAAAGAGCATAGTAGTATTTAAAAAATAAAAGGGAGCAGAACAATAACAAAGAATAAAAAATAAAATGTATTCAGAAAACTAGCAGATAAATTGGAAAAAATAAGACTACTTATGAAACCACCACTGAAGGGTGAAAGTAAACTCCACTAGCAAAAAATAAACCCCTCCCACCAAAAGAAAAGAAGGAAGAAAAAACCTTGTCTTTTGAGGGCTGGGGTTTAGGTGGGAAAGGGTTTAGGTGATGACTGGATTTAGGTGGTGTCAGAGTCTTGGTTCTCATTCCATGCCCCAGAAAAGGCCCTGAGTGAAGATAGATACTGAAGTCGGGCTCAGCCTAGTCAGTGGGGCCTTCAGGATGCCTCTGGCTTCAGGGCATGGAGGGCCAGGCCTGGCTCCTCAGGAGGCTCCTCAGGGCCAAGGAGTGGGGAAATACCTGGCAGTTTCCCTGCTCCTTGAACCCAGAGGGACCATCCCCCAGCTGACTTGGCTCCTTCACACCCTGACACCACCTAAACCTGACCAGTTCCTCCACTCATGCATACAGGAGCTACATGAGTGGAGGGGGCCCTGAAGGATGGAGGGGGGCCCAGGTGATCGAGGGGAACCTGTGTGGCGGAGTGGGCTCTGGAGTGTGGAAGCGGCCCTCAAGTGTGGAGGGGCCCTGGAAGGCTGAGGGCAGGGCAGGATCCCAGCCTGGAGCCTTAGGAGGCTCCTTGGGACTGAGTGGTCACACAAAGGTACCAAGGAGCCTCCCAAGGGTATCCCGGGGGACCCTCCCCCAGCTGGTTTGGTTCTATCTCCTTCCCTGCTCACTCTCATGCCCAAAAGACTCACTAGGGCAAAGAGTGCCCCAGAGGTTGGAGGACCAGGCTCAGTCTCAAAAGACTTCCCAGGGATAAGTGGGTGGGGGAACATCAAGAGTGTTCTCCCCAGTTCTCCTACTCTGAGGGTCTTTCCTCCTCCCCACTGATCTGGAAGCAAGCATGCCTCTTCTGATGCTTGAACCACAGCCCTTCACTCCTTCAGCCACCCCTCACCTGTGCCAGGCCTGTTGAACCCCCACTTTTCTCCCTGCCCCTTGCTCCCCCCTACATCCTACCTGGTTGCTCAGGGGATCCTCCCATCTGCCTGATTGTTTGAAGTCCCCCACCAGAGTTTGGTGAGTGTCTTAGATGTGAGGAGACAGGAACTCCCTGTCTTCTCTTTCTGCCATCTTGGTTTTACCTCCAGGAGTTTTTAAATCTCAGTTTCAATTTCAGTTTTTGTGATTGGTCTGTTTATAGTTTCTATTTCTTCCTAATTCAGTCTTGGGAGACTACCTTTCTAAGAATTTGTCAGTTTCTTCCAGGTTGTCCACTTTATTAGCATATAGTTGCTTGTAGTAGTCTCTTATGATCCTTTATTATTTCTATGCTATTGGTTGTAACATTTTTTTTTTCATTTTTCATTTTAGTGATTTGAATTCCTTTCCCTTTTTTTCTTGATAACTCAGACTAAAGGTTTATCACTTTTGTTTTTGTTTTCAAAGAATCAGCTTTTAGTTTCATTGATCTTTGCTATTGTTTCCTTTGTCTCTGTTTCATTTGTTTCTGTTCTGATCTTTATGTTTTCTTTCCTTCTACTAATTTTAGATTTTATTTGTTCTTTCTCCAGTTGTTTTTGGGGTAAAGTTAGTTGTTTATTTGAGATTTTCCTTGTTTCTTTTTTTAATTTGTTTTTAATTTTAATTTTTACTTTATTTTACTTTACATTACTGTATTGGTTTTGCCATACATTGACACGAATCTGCCACAGGTGTACATGAGTTCCCAATCCTGAACCCCCTCCCACCTCCCACTGAGATTTTCCTTGTCTCTTGAGGTAAGCTTTTATTGTTGTAAACTTCCCTTTTAAAAGTGATTTTGCTGCATCCCATAGGTTTCGGATTATTGTACTTTCATTTTTATTTGTCTGTAGTAATTTTTTGACTTCCTGTTTGATTTCTTCAGTGATATATTGATTATTTAGTAGCTTATTTTAGCCTCCATTAATTTGTGTTTTTATAGTTTTTTCTCATAGTTTATTTCTAATCTCATAGTATTGTGATCAGAAAAGATGCTTGATATGATCCCAATTTTCTTAAATTTACATAGGCTGGCCTTTTGGTCAATCTTGGAGAATATTCTGTGTGCACTTGAGAAGAATGTGCACTGTGCTACTTTTGGATGGAATGCTCTATACATCTGATCTAATGTGTTATTTAAGGCTATGTCTCCTTCTTAATTTTCTGTTTGGGAGATCTGTTGACAAAGATGGGGGTGTTAAAGTTCCCCACTGTTATGAGGTTACTTTTGATTTCTCTCTTTGTGGTTATTAGTATTTGTTTTACATATTGAGACTGAGGTGCTACTCTGATGGGTGCATAAGTGTTGACAGTTGTTATGCCTTCTTCCTGGATTAATCTTTTGATCATCATATAGTATCCTTCCTTGCCTCTTGTTATATTCTTATTTTAAAGTCTATTTTGTCTAATATGAGAATTGCTACTCTAGTTTTCTTTTGATTTCCAGGTGCATGGAATATCCTTTTCCATCACTCCACTTTCAGTCTATATGTGTCCCTAAGTCTGAGGTGGGTCTCCTGACTAGAGGAGTTCCTTTAACATTTGTTGTAAAACTGATTTGGTGATGCTGAATTCTCTTAACTTTTGCTTGCCTTTAAAGTTTTTCTTTCTCCTCAAATCTGAATGACAGCCTCACTGGGTAGATTATTTTTGGTTCTATGTTCTTTCACTTTAAATATATTGTGCCATTCCTTTCTGCCTTGCTGAGTTTATGCTGAGAAATCAGCTGATAACTTTATGGGAATTTCCCTGTATGTTATCTATTGTTTTTCTTAATATTTTATCTATTTTTACTCTTAATATTTTATCTTTAATTTTTGTCAGTTTGATTACTAAGTTTCTTGGCCTGTTCCTGTTTGTTTTTATTCTGCCTAGGACTCAGTGAGCTTCTTGGACTTTGTTGACTGTTTTTCCCCTGTGTTATGGACATTTTTGCTATATTTCTTGAAATGTTGTCTTGGGTCTTTTCTCTCTCTTCTCCTTCTTGGACCCTTATAATGCAAAATTTAGTGTGCTTAATGTTGTCTCAAGATCTCTAGGTTCTCTCCATTCTTTTTTTCTTTATTCTGTATTGTGGCAGAGATTTACACCATTCTGTCTTCCAGGTCACTTATCCATTCTTCTGTGTCATTGATTCTGCTATTGATTCCTTCTAGTTTTTTTTTTCTCCAGTTTGTGTATTATCCATCTCTGTTTGTTTATAATTCTTCTAAATGCTTATTAAGCATTTCTTGCAGTTTCTCAATCTTTCCCTCCATTTTTTTTTCAGAGTTGCTGGATCATTTTTATTGTCATTATTCTGAAATTCTTTTTCTGGAAGTTTGCCTATCTCCTCTTCATTTAGTTATTTTTCTGGTGTTTTGCCTTATTCATTCTTCCGGGGCATAATCTTTTGTCTTTTGATTTTGTTTAACTTTCTTTTATTGTGGTTTTTGTTCTGGAGTCTGCAGGATTGTAGTTCTTCTTGGTTCTTCTGTCTTACCTTTAGCAGATGAAATTATCTCAGAGGCTTGTGCAAGCTTCTTGATGAGAGGAACTGTCTCTTTGTCTTTTAGAGTCCACCTTTCTGCTTTCAAGTTCCTTTGGCCATATGAAAATGGAGAGCATCTGTGATCACTAACACTTAAATTTAACATGTGTTTACTCATATGTGTGGTTCCTCTTTATGAAACATAGTTGTAACTCGATGAAAAGAAATGTGTTTTTTCCAGTTTAAGGGATATCAGGCAATTGAGAGTAAATGCTGGCAAATATATTTTACATGTTTCTAGGGGAGGTGAAGATGCTTTTTCTAATCTTNTTTCTTCATGGTATCAAAGGATTTTGAAACCACCATTTAGTATCTGAGTTCCATTGAAGATGCCTGCCACTGCCCTGCCAGCAGCACTGACGGATGAGGTGCCTGGGGCGGCCTGCGTGTTGACCTCCTGGCCAGCTCACCAGGAGGACCAGTGACGTGGCCTTCCTAACACAAGCATGGGCCCAAACTCGCTTCACTCAGAAAAGCCCAGGTGAGCCGGGGGCTACAGACTTGAGAGCAGCGACAGTTTTCCTTGGGAGGAAGGACCACCTCTGCACACAGGGGCCCTGGCCACTGCCCCCCAGTCCCAACGGCACGAGGCCAAGGGCTCTAAGGAGACGCGGCCTCACTGGGTAGGGACACCAAGCCCCGGAGAGTGCGGGGCAGGGCCGGTGGGAGACACTCAGGCAGAGGGAACTGGGAATGTTTGAAAGGCAGGCCCCGCGAGAAAGGGGGTGAGGCCTCCCGGGACAACAGGGCTGGAAGGAGCTGACCCACATCACCCAAGGCTCCTCAGCCTCCGCAAGCTCCAGCCAAAAACCTGCTCAAGGCAGCGGCCCTGCTCTCGTTCCACCCACTTTGGCTCAACCAGCAGCAAAATGAGTGCAGCCCCCCATCCCCCAGCTGAGCACCCCAGGCCGGTCCTGCGAGGTTGTGACGCCTGTCGCGGGGCAGGTGGGCCCCAGCAAGTACTGGGCTCCGTCCGTGAGGATCACAAACACCCCGACCACTTTCTGGTTCCCCACACTGTCTCTGCAAGAGTGGGGTGCACGACTTTCTGCCCCTGGGCAGCTCACGGAGGCTCTGGGAGCAAGAGCCGCCCTCCCAGGGACAGGAGGGTGTCCACAGAGGAGGATCTCACACTGGAAACAGATCTGAAGGAGAATGTCTATGCTCGGAAGAAGGTTGCATAGAAAAGCGGACACAGAATTAAGAGCACTTAGTTCAGGCACACGCCTTGCCTGGCAGGGGTTCCCCCAGCAGAGGACAGGAAGGGAGTGCCAGGGGTAGGACCCCCGGTCCCCTGCAGACCTGGGGCTCCGGCAGCCCTGGCCCCAAAGGAAGGAGACAGGCTTCTTGTGGCGGAGGGCAAACCACCAGCCTGGGAGCTGCACCCGGGGGATGAGGAAGATGCCTTTGGCCTGGCTCAGGGCACCTGTCATTGGGGAGCCCCCAGCCAGCTGTCTGCTGGGGCAGCAGATGGGAGCAAGGGCGCACCGGGCCAGGTCACTAAAAGCTGCAGACTCCGTGCCAGGCTGCTGTGCCCTGGGCGCACGGAGGTCCAGGTGGGCTGGGAGCCACTTCTCGGGGACACAGAAAGAGCCGGGACGGAATCAGAGGCTGGGGCTCCCACACACTGGAAAAACCAGTAACTCTCCTTGGTTTCAGCCTGTTCACTGTGAGAACGCTTCCAGCTCCCAAGCTCGGAGTATTTGTTGAGACGAAGGGGTGCAATCTTAGACTCCCGGGCCTGTCCCCCATTCTAAATCGGGCGAGGGCAGCTTGGGGTGATGAGATCTTGTTCTGGGCGGGCGAGCCCATGGCCAGCAGAGCCTGCATGCGGCTCCATCCGGTCCCGCGGTCCCGGAGGCGACAGGAGCATGCGGGCCGCCTTCCAGTGCGGGGCTTCGTGCTGCTAGAGAACCGAGTTTTGTTGTTCTTTTTTTTCAAGCTTTCTGGCTATCATTTTTAAGAGTCTAAACACAAGAACTGAAGAGGCAGCCTAGAATGCTGTGTGCAAACTCCAGCTCCGAGCTTCCACCCCCGACTACACAGTGTCCCCAAATCTTGCTCACAGCACAGGCCCAGTGGCTCCCGCGATGACAGGGAGCAGCCAAATGCTCATCACCAGGCCACTGACCGCCACCTTGGTAATTTGAGAAGCCCTGACGGAAAGGGGCTCAGGGTCAGGGCTGTCTGGCCCATGGCTCCTAGAGGTCCCCCGGGGTGAGCCCCACCAGGCTGCAGCCCTGGGCTGGGCGGGCATCAGGACACAGCGCTCCCACGAAGCTCAACTGGTCTAAGGGCCCTCCCAGACCCCGAGCTGCACCAAGGGGGGCATGCGTCTCTGAACGCAGCAGCACAGCCACCAGCTCCTCCCATTTTTGCTGTCAGCTCAGAGTAAGGCCACGTGGGAGTCTGTGTTTAAGACACAGGGAGGAGCTGAGTGTCCTCTGGCCCCTCCAGGGACCCCCATCCGAGGCGGCAGGCTGGCCATTCCACAGCGGTCACGGAGGCCGGCGATGTGCAAGCTGGGCCCTGGGTACCAGTGCTGAGCGGGCGATTGTGGCTCGCGAACAATTTTAGATTTTGAAAAAATAAATATAAATAAATATATTCCAGGAACTCTGTTAAGGGAATAAATGGCAAAGAGAGAAAACTTTCCAGGTATAAAGACACTGAAACACCCACAAAGACACCTCTAAGAAACCCCATGGAAAGAAAGAGGGGAGGATGGGGCAGGCCCGGGGCCCAGGCACTTAGAGGAGCCGGCACTTGGGGGTGTGGGGGGTACCTGGGGTGCAAGCCAGGACTTGAGGCGCTGGGGGCCACCTCCATGGAAGTGAAAAGGCACTGGTTAACAATTATGTTTTAAATTAAGAGGTTAATGGGGTCACCAGAATAGAGCAAAGAGCAACAGCAGCCGTGAGTGGGCGGCCCCAGCCCCAGGGAGACAGCGGGGACCGCACTCTGGGCTCCTGAGACCTTCCACCTGAGGTCCAGCTGAGATGCGCCCTCACCCCATGGGGAGAGGGC
>SJYV01013295.1:3552000-3620299 GCA_006410875.1 Neotragus pygmaeus | reverse complement strand
CATTGGAAAAGACTCTGATGCTGGGAGGGATTGGGGGCAAGAGGAGAAGGGGACGACCGAGGATGAGATGGCTGGATGGCATTACTGACTCGATGGACGTGAGTCTGAGTGAACTCTGGGAGCTGGTGATGGACAGGGAGGCCCAGCGTGCTGCGATTCATGGGGTCGCAAAGAGTCGGACACGACTGAGCGACTAAACTGAAAACCCATTGTAAAATCAGGTTGCACAACTCTGGAAATATACTCTTTAAACTTCTGGATTTTTTGTTATGTGAACTGCATCACAATAAAACTATTTCCAAAAAAACAAAAAAACCTATAGTTCATTTGCTATATACAATGTAGCTAGACCTAGAGGGCATTATGCTAAGTGAAATAAGGCAGATAGAGAAAGACAAATACTGATTGTTATCTCTTACGTGCGGAATTGAAAAAACAAAACAAAGGACTGTAACAAAACAGAAGCAGCCTTGCAGGTGCAGAGAACAAACTGATGGTTACCAGCTGGAGAAAGCGAAGCGGGAGGGGCAAGACAGACGTCGGGGATCAAGAGGCACAAACTACTGTGTATAAAACAGGCTACAAGCATACATCATATGGCACCTGGAATACAGCCAGTGTTTCATAATAACTTTAAATGGAGTATAATCTATGAAAGTTTTGTATCACCAGTTTGTACACTGGAAACTAACACTGTAAATCAACTGTATCTCAATTTTTAAAAAACAGCAGGACAGTAATTCTTTAAGCCCTGCCCTCAGTTTCTCTGCAGATGATGATGGCTCAGCTTGGAGGTGGGCTGTTCTATACAGGAGACTCACCTCTCCTTCCGTCCTCCTGCTGGGGGCCAGGAGCCTGGGGGTGTCTGGGGAACACCTGAGGCATCCGAGCCTCCACACGGGCGTCAGACTTTGTAACCTGAGCTAGCACAGTACACAGAACTGCTATGACAGTTCAAATGCAGCTGTTTCTGGGACTAAAAACTAAACTCCAGGAGTTAAATTCATTATCGAATTAATATTTAGTAGTTTTCAATGAATGAAGTTTCTGACAAATCGCTGCAGGTTATAAAGAGAGAGAGAATCTGACTTAGGAGAGCCTTATCTAGAGAAAATTCCTGACTTTGAAAAGCGGGGGCTCAGAGAGGTCAGCGATGTGCCCAAGGGCATACAGTGCCCACTCTTCGGCCAGACTGCAGCGGGCATGGGGGCAGGCACCTGTCCCAAACTAGCATCACTCACCTGAAGGTAAGTCCAGCTCCACGCCAACCCAGGTGCCCTCCTGAAAGTCGGTGGGCCCCACGTATCTCACGATGCCCGTCTTGCTGGTGCCCACCGTCACATACTCCCCTTCCTTGAGCCACTCTGGGACCTCACTGGCTTCCTCAGAATCCGAGGAGACGTCCAGCTTTCCCGGAGCCTGAGCCCCGGCGCCGCCGTCCCCCAGGTCCCCTGAGGCCGGTGGGTCCTCCACTGTCCCCGAGGGCCCGCCGGGGTCCCCGCCAAGCATGCGCGTGAACGACTTCAGCTCCGAGGTCCGCACCTTCTGGATCCTGAACGGAGAGGCGGGAGCGGGCGGCGGGAACCGGGGGTCTGAAGGCGGTGGTGGCCTGGAGACGTCGGGCTCTGGGCCGGCGGCTGGTCTTCCCTGGGGCTGGGTGTCCTCTGGCTTCTGGGGGGCGGCAGGGCAGCTCCCGCTCGCCTGGTTGGGTGGTGGCGGGCCCGCTGCCTGGTTCTGCTTCTCTGCAGACGCCCCGGCTGGAGCCAGGGCTGCACCGCTGCCCGGCGTCTTTCCCTCCACCGAGGCGGCCGGGGGCTCGAGGGCGGCCAGGCCGGGGCCTGGAGGGGTCGAGGCCATGGCATCCAGACCCGGGCCACAGGCGTCCGAGAGGGTGGCAGTGGAGACGCTGTGCGAGAAGTAGCCGCTGGATGCTTCGCTCAGGGGGCTGGGGGGCCCATCCCCACCCTCGGGGCCCGGGGAGGTGGGTGTCACTCTCAGGGGCCCATCACAGGTGCCGGGCGCAGGGGTGGCTGGCGGGGCCACAGGCATGCTGGGGGCCACGCGCAGACCCCCGTTCTCCCGCTGAGCCTGCAAAGGGGAGAGTTCAGAGTTAGGCATTCCTCCCGAAAGCCTCGAGGCCAATCCTGCTGTCGTGGAGATAGACAGCTCTGATGGTGGGACTACAGTGGCCTTACAGCAGGGCAGAAGGTTCCCATATCAGCTCTCCATGCGACCTCTGAGCACGGGTAACAGAGGCCAACAGGCTGCAAGCCACTGATGCCCCTCCCTGCCCTGACCCGGGCTGAGCAAGTCAGCCCCAAGTGCCCTCACTGCCGTGCCCTCCCATAAAGCACAGCTCCTATAGCTGCCTATGATAGTATGGTTTCTAGTTAAGAATTAACGTTTGGTCTTAAATGTCTTGTTTTTTGGTACAGAACTCCTAAAACCCCTGGGGTTTCCCAAATGCTATAAAGGTTTCCTGATACTCATAACAAGCCCCTTACGACCCCATCTAAGTTTATGTTAAGGGGGAGTGACTTTTGGCAAACCCCCAAGGGAGGGGCTGGTTGCCAAGGGGACCAATCACGTGACTAGAAGGGTGTACGTTTTCATCCCATCCCTGACCTCTGGGAAGGGGCTGGAGTCTGACTCATTCCCAGTAGTCAACGCTTTAATCAACCATGCCTATGTAATGACCTCCACAAAACCCCCACAAGGAGAGGGTTTGGAGAGCTTCTGGGCAGGAGGACATGTGGCGATGGGGGCAGAGCCCCGTGCCCAAGGAGCACGGCAGCGCCCTGCCCTCCCCTGCAGGTCTATCCCACCTGGCTGCTCCTATGTTACATCCCTGTCTAATAAACCGATAGTCTAGCAAGCAAAATACTTCTCTTGGGTTCGCTCCAGCAAATTCACTGAACCTGAGGGAGGGGTCAGGGGATCCTCTGGTCCGGAGCCCGAGGGACTTGGTGTCTGAAGTGGGGGCATTCTTGTGGGGCAGAGCCCTCAAGCTGCGGGGATCAGATGCTGTCGCCAGAGAGACAGGGTTGGGACACCTCTGCCTGGTTGGGAATGATGATGCGGGGCGGCAGCCGCGCATGTGGTACAAGACGGGCAGGAGAGCCTTCCCATGAAGCACGGTGCATGTTAACGCCCGACTCCCTCTTACACACGCTGCACTCAGGCCGGGAGCTCCGCTCTCGGGAACAGACCCCCCGCCAGCACCAACTTCCTATGGACACTGGGAGGATAGCTGGAGGCCAGCAGAGCACACTGCTCCTGCAGAACTGAAACAGTGGCCCCCACAAGGGATCCGGATGTGCCAGACGACAGCTCAGCAGGAAGCAACAGCCCCGGGGCCTGCGGGGCCAGGAGGCAGGGGAAGAGGAGGGACAGAGGCTGCCTGCAGGCTGTACCCTTCCCGAGAGGCTGTCTTTGGAGACGCTGCTCAAGGCTGGTCCCACAGCCCACGTCAGAGTCATCGATCCTGGAGACTCGTGGACCGAGGAGCAGCCAGCCCGGCGAGCAGGGCTGAGTGAGGCTGGAGCTGCTCTGGGTTCCCCGCCCCTCAGCTCTGGGTCTGAGTCACTCCAGCAGAGCTCCACAGGCCTCGCCGTGCTCTCGGGTGTTCCTGCCGTGTAACTGCAGCCACCAGAGAAGGCGGCAGATTATCTTTCTGTTCCTGATGCACCATGTCAGGGAATGGGAAACAGAGTAGGAAGCGGGCTGTGGGGCGAGAAGGGTGCTGCTCAGAAAAAGAAATATGTTCTCAATATTTACGGAAAGATTATTTATCTTACAGGAATGGCCATTTTCCATTTGAAATACAGGATTTATTTGAACTGGGAAACAGCTGAGATCTATAAGTCTCTTACAGTTACTTGGCTTAACTCAGCAGTTTGATAAATCATGCATTTTCACGTGAATTGTCATTTATATTCCTGTCTCTGGAGGCCCTCCTTCCCCCACAAGGCACACTCTCAGGGTACGAAATTAACGGCACCTCTTGAGATTAACAACCCATTTTTGTGATGGATCTCTGGGCTGCAAAATTTACTAAATCCAGTAGATCAATAACTGTCACCAGTATAAATACTCTAAAAGATGAGGCAATCCTTCAATCATTTTTCTTTTGCAACTTGTACATGTTTTATTTATCCTTTTCTATTCTATTTTTAATCTCACTGACCAGGCAGGGAATAATACACAAGCAAAATTTAGGAGACTCTGAAATCTGAACAGTAACCATGGTCTNCAGCTCTCCATGCGACCTCTGAGCACGGGTAACAGAGGCCAACAGGCTGCAAGCCACTGATGCCCCTCCCTGCCCTGACCCGGGCTGAGCAAGTCAGCCCCAAGTGCCCTCACTGCCGTGCCCTCCCATAAAGCACAGCTCCTATAGCTGCCTATGATAGTATGGTTTCTAGTTAAGAATTAACGTTTGGTCTTAAATGTCTTGTTTTTTGGTACAGAACTCCTAAAACCCCTGGGGTTTCCCAAATGCTATAAAGGTTTCCTGATACTCATAACAAGCCCCTTACGACCCCATCTAAGTTTATGTTAAGGGGGAGTGACTTTTGGCAAACCCCCAAGGGAGGGGCTGGTTGCCAAGGGGACCAATCACGTGACTAGAAGGGTGTACGTTTTCATCCCATCCCTGACCTCTGGGAAGGGGCTGGAGTCTGACTCATTCCCAGTAGTCAACGCTTTAATCAACCATGCCTATGTAATGACCTCCACAAAACCCCCACAAGGAGAGGGTTTGGAGAGCTTCTGGGCAGGAGGACATGTGGCGATGGGGGCAGAGCCCCGTGCCCAAGGAGCACGGCAGCGCCCTGCCCTCCCCTGCAGGTCTATCCCACCTGGCTGCTCCTATGTTACATCCCTGTCTAATAAACCGATAGTCTAGCAAGCAAAATACTTCTCTTGGGTTCGCTCCAGCAAATTCACTGAACCTGAGGGAGGGGTCAGGGGATCCTCTGGTCCGGAGCCCGAGGGACTTGGTGTCTGAAGTGGGGGCATTCTTGTGGGGCAGAGCCCTCAAGCTGCGGGGATCAGATGCTGTCGCCAGAGAGACAGGGTTGGGACACCTCTGCCTGGTTGGGAATGATGATGCGGGGCGGCAGCCGCGCAATGTGGTACAAGACGGGCAGGAGAGCCTTCCCATGAAGCACGGTGCATGTTAACGCCCGACTCCCTCTTACACACGCTGCACTCAGGTCGGGAGCTCCGCTCTCGGGAACAGACCCCCCGCCAGCACCAACTTCCTATGGACACTGGGAGGATAGCTGGAGGCCAGCAGAGCACACTGCTCCTGCAGAACTGAAACAGTGGCCCCCACAAGGGATCCGGATGTGCCAGACGACAGCTCAGCAGGAAGCAACAGCCCCGGGGCCTGCGGGGCCAGGAGGCAGGGGAAGAGGAGGGACAGAGGCTGCCTGCAGGCTGTACCCTTCCCGAGAGGCTGTCTTTGGAGACGCTGCTCAAGGCTGGTCCCACAGCCCACGTCAGAGTCATCGATCCTGGAGACTCGTGGACCGAGGAGCAGCCAGCCCGGCGAGCAGGGCTGAGTGAGGCTGGAGCTGCGCTGGGCTCCCCGCCCCTCAGCTCTGGGTCTGAGTCACTCCAGCAGAGCTCCACAGGCCTCGCCGTGCTCTCGGGTGTTCCTGCCGTGTAACTGCAGCCACCAGAGAAGGCGGCAGATTATCTTTCTGTTCCTGATGCACCATGTCAGGGAATGGGAAACAGAGTAGGAAGCGGGCTGTGGGGCGAGAAGGGTGCTGCTCAGAAAAAGAAATATGTTCTCAATATTTACGGAAAGATTATTTATCTTACAGGAATGGCCATTTTCCATTTGAAATACAGGATTTATTTGAACTGGGAAACAGCTGAGATCTATAAGTCTCTTACAGTTACTTGGCTTAACTCAGCAGTTTGATAAATCATGCATTTTCACGTGAATTGTCATTTATATTCCTGTCTCTGGAGGCCCTCCTTCCCCCACAAGGCACACTCTCAGGGTACGAAATTAACGGCACCTCTTGAGATTAACAACCCATTTTTGTGATGGATCTCTGGGCTGCAAAATTTACTAAATCCAGTAGATCAATAACTGTCACCAGTATAAATACTCTAAAAGATGAGGCAATCCTTCAATCATTTTTCTTTTGCAACTTGTACATGTTTTATTTATCCTTTTCTATTCTATTTTTAATCTCACTGACCAGGCAGGGAATAATACACAAGCAAAATTTAGGAGACTCTGAAATCTGAACAGTAACCATGGTCTAACATAGTCTGCAGTTCCCTGCTCCCTGGGGATAAGGCCGTCTCCCAGTTGCAGGATCTGCTGAAGGAAAGACAGTCCTGAGGAGTGGACAGCCCAGGGACAGTGCCTCAGAGCCCCATCGGCTTCTACTCCATCAGCTTTCACTGTGTCCTCTGATGTGGGCCAGGAAGGACTTACTTTACGATGAGGCCCAGAGAGGTTATTCTCCCAAAGCCTCCAGTAAGGGAAAAGCCGGGGATCAGAGATCAGATCCACAGCGACAAGAAAGAGGAGACAGCAGGGGCAGGGGGCTGGAAGGTGAGCTCTGATTACCCCGGTTCTTGGTTCTTTCCCGCTGAGCCAAGTGCAGCTCTGATCCTTCCGCTTTGGCACTGCAGGTTCCCACTCAATTGGAGTTGCTATGTGAGTGGGAATCTCCCTGCCTCTCTGGGTCACAGTTTAGCACAGACTTTCCTAAGGCTGCCGGAAAGCCTGGATCTGAGCAAACCCGCAGGGAAGCACCCTCGTGTGAGGGTCTCCCTTTGCCCCACTGGCCTGGGAGCCCCAGTTCTGCCTTGGGAAGTCATCAACCCGACTCACAGGGGCTGGGGTAGGGGCAGCTCTGCCTTTGGTTAAATTCGCGAACATCTCGGATTGAAACGGGCCGTGCAGAAAGGAGTGAGCTCTTGGACATCTGAATTATCTTTCAAATTATTTGGCCTCTTTTGCTCCTGTTTTCAGAGAAGGCAATGGCACCCCACTCCAGTACTCTTGCCTGAAAAACCCCATGGATGGAGGAGCCTGGTAGGCTGCAGTCCATGGGGTCGCTAAGGGTCAGACACGACTGAGCGACTTCCCTTCCACTTTTCACTTTCATGCATTGGAGAAGGAAATGCCAACCCACTCCAGTGTTCTTCCCTGGAGAATCCCAGGGACGGGGGAGCCTGGTGGGCTGCCGTCTATTGGGGTCGCAGAGTCGGACACGACTGAAGTGACTTAGCAGCAGCTCCTCCTGTTTTAATAAATAAAAAACTTCCTATGGAAGACACAGCATCTCCTCAGAGGATGAACGGCACAGTGGGAGAAAATAGATTTGCTATTCATAAGATGAGAAGTGCTGTTCATCTGTGGGAGATCATAAGAGATGATTTTCTCCCCCAGCTTAGCGTCAGTCTTTTCACGCTGATATCATGAATCAGAATAAAATGTAAAACTGAGAATTAAGCCAACACTTGGGATAAGGAGATGTTCTGTTTATAGAAATCGCCTCTGCCTAGCAGTGGGCTATTAAAACAGCAGACTACATTAGCAGTCAAGCACCTAGGAGTTTAGCAATCATATGATTAACAAGTTGAAAATAGAAAAGTATAGCAAGCAAAACAGAGAGGGAGAAGACAGTGACCTACATTATAGCTCATTATCGAGACGGGGATGCTAACATTAAGAGCCACGGGTGTGGACGCCACAGTCACAGCCCTGGGCCACCCACAGCATGTGGGACAAGGCACCACCCGGCCCGAACAACTCACCTCGGCCATCCTGGGCGACCCGACGTCCGGAAGGGCCGACTGCACCATGATTCGGGGCACGGGCTGAGGAAACAAGGGAGCGAGTGGGCTCGGGGGAGCAGGGCAGACAGGACCAGCGAAGCCTTCCACTGAACAGACGGGAGAGCTGTCAGAGGACCCACCCAGAGGGAGCTTCTACAGCTTGTAGGGATTCTGACAAGTCACTGCCTGGCAGGGCTGTCAGGGGCTGGGCGGATGCTGTGTTGGAAATATACAAAGGCAGGAGCAGAGTCAGTGGCCCAGCCCCAGCGACACCGGACACGGGCTAAAGACAGTAAGGAGTTGGAGGTGCTCTCTTCACTTGCACACGGCACATGTTAGCCAAGGGCTGTATCTGTACATGGAGCTCTCTGGATGGCTCAGTGGTAAAGAACCCACCTATCAATGCAGGAGACGTGGGTTCGAGCCCTGGGTCGGGAAGATCCCCTGGAGAAGGAAATGGGAATCCACTCCCATATTCTTGCCTGGGAAATCCCAGGGACAGAGGAGGCTGGCGGGCTACAGTCCCTGGGGTCGCATAGTTGGACACGACTGAGCGCGCAGGAGTATCACTTATTATCTGTACTCGGGAGCATTCAGGACCTGACAGAGAGATGTGACAGGACAGGAAGATCGGGAAAGGCTTGAGGGGAGGTGGAGCACAAACCCAGCCCTGCCCAGCCAGGGAGATTCCTGGTCACAGGCAGTGAGGTGGATGAGGATGGATGCCAGTGTGGCTGGAGCAGAGAGGGACGGGCAAGTGAGCAGAGGCTCTGGGGTCTGAGCCAAGCTCCTGGGCAATGGAGAGGACCTCCAGAGCTCCTGGGCAGAGCGGGCAGAGCGTGAAGAAGACCAACCTGCCGGTGGAAGGCAGACTGGCTGCAGAAACAGTGCAAGAGTGAGGCGGGCAAGCGACAGGCGCCAACAAGAGAGCAGGGCTGACGGGATAAGAGCCTGAATTGATGCCCACAAGTGATATCACACGAGTGGAGCCGGTTCCTTACGGATGTGTGTCAAGGAACAGCTGTTTAACACAGAGCTAAAAACCACACAAAAACTAGCCCCAGAAGAAAGAAAGTCGGGAGGAGATCTGGTAACCGTGAAGGAGTCCACAGCTGCTGCGTTTTCACGACAGCTGGTGGGCACAGAGCAGACGCGACCAACTTGGAGAACCCTGGGGCCCGCCGCGCTCTGCATTTATTTCCCTGACCAAGGTCTGGCCCCTTCCTGGGCCTGCCTGCTCCGAAGCTCAGGTCTGGAGGTCTCCTCAGAGGGCTCGGCCCTAAGAGGGCTCCGTCCGGGCCAAACACCTACCCTCAATCCCATTTCACAGGAGGAGTCAAAGCTGGGTTTCGGGGTCTGTTGCCCCGCAGTACCTGGATCTATCTAGTCTGCCTGGTCTGGGAGCCTTTTCAAGCCCCTTCCTCCAGCCCTGAGCATCCGGGTCCCCCAGGTCCCAGGTGTGTCTGGGTGCCGGGGCTTCCCTGCTGTCACGACTCCCCAAGAGTCTGCAGGCATGAAGGCTGATGCCCCCAGTCTTGCTTCCTTTCTAGCAGCCCAGACTCTTAACTGAAGGGAGAAAAGTCCATCTGGAACAAAACAGCCCACGGAGAAGGGTGTCGACCTACATTCATACGCCAGACAGCTGCGTTTTAGCAAAGGTGCTGCTACAGCCAAGTGTGCCCTGGGACAGCCTCTGGGAGAAAGGTGCTAGAAGCGATTAATTCTGCTAGGGGTACAGGAACAGCACCAGCACCTGAGAAGAAGGCCCAGAGACAGTGAAGTGGGCCATGGCAGGAGATACAGCCACACAGCTGGGCAGACGTGGGGATAAACTAAGGGAAGACGCGCTCTACCTGCAGACACTGGGGGGCACCTCAGGGTGAAGGCCCGGGAGAGCCAGGGTCAGACGTGGGTTTAAGAAAGACAATGGAACAGAACCAGGCCTGAACCCCCCAGCCTCTCCCTCGACTCCCTGACCAGGAAAGACCCTGTGCCTCCCACCCAGCTCCCGTCACACGTCGTGCCTGGCCCAGGCCTCCTTTCAGGGATTCTGCATTTCAAGCACGTACCCTCCACTCTGCCTTACGGCCCCTTCAGTGCGGGGGGCTAGCACCTCCCTTTTTATTTTCCCCAGTGTGTCCGGAGCCCCCCACAAATGGGAAGGTGTTCAGACCGTATCTCTCAGTAAGGGCAGAAAAAAAGTTTGTTAAGCTGGAACCCCGAAATACTTACATTCTTCAGTTGTATCTTATTTAAAACAGACAAGATTGGGATGAAATATTCTCCTTTAAAGCGCAAAAACGTAAAAATCCCACCAAGATGGAACTACAGCCACCCGGGATGAAACTTTTTCTATGTCCTCCTAAATGGGGTAACAGAAAAATATACTTTTCTTTATGATTCAGAATAATTTTTTAAAAATCCAGTAAATGCTTGGGAAAGTACCTGCTTGACTGGGATGCAATACTGGAATCCAGCAGAGCCACAGGGCTTCCTGAGGGACAGGGCCCCAATTTCGTGGCTCCAGGCTTCTATGCTGAACACCTCACGCTTCCCCTCACTGTCCCTCATTCTCCACAACCACTTCTTCCCGAGTAGCTCAAACAGTAATGAATCTGCCCTCAATGCAGGAGACCGGGGTTCGATCGCTGGGTCAGGAAGATTCCCCTGGAGAAGGACATGGCCACCTACTCCAGTATTCTTGCCTGGAGAAGTCCACGGACAGAACAGCCTGCCGGGCTATACATGGGGTCAGAGAGAGTCGGACATGACTCAGCAACTAACACTCATACTTCTTGATCAGGCAACAGATCTGCCCTGTAGAGACACCTGCCCAACCCCTAGATACACCTGAAATAGCTGGAACCTATGTCAACAATAGGATCACATCAGGTCTGAGTGGGTCCTGAGTGTAAACTCAGGTACTCCAGCCACACCTACTTCTCCGCTTCACACAGTAGGCACTTCACGGTGCCCCCGCCTAGGGACGGCTGCCAGACAGCAGCTCTGGATGACAGAGCATCACGGTAGAGTTCTCTCCAGCAGAGGACATGCTCAAGAGGGAGGGGGCACAGACACACAGGCCACAGGACTGGCCGCAGACTAGTTTTCATGGAAGCTGGGTGACGAATGCATAGGGATCCACCACAGTATTCACTGTTTTTGTGTACTTCAAACGGGGGCTCTGCTTTAGTGGGGCTCTCCTTCATCTCAACAAGGACTCAGGGACTTCCCTGGTGGTCCAGTGGTTAAGAATCCACCTGCTAATGCAGGGGACATGCGTTCAATGCCTGGTCCAGGAAGATTCCACATGCCTCGGAGCAACTGAGCTGGCGTACCACACTGCCGAGCCTGTGCTCTGCGACANGACTCAGGGACTTCCCTGGTGGTCCAGTGGTTAAGAATCCACCTGCTAATGCAGGGGACATGCGTTCAATGCCTGGTCCAGGAAGATTCCACATGCCTCGGAGCAACTGAGCTGGCGTACCACACTGCCGAGCCTGTGCTCTGCGACAAGAGAAGACGTGCCAGTGAGAAGCCCATGCCCCACAACCAGAGAGTAGCTCCCAGCCACCGGAACTAGAGGAAGCCGAATATAGACTGAAGATCCAGCACAGCCGCCCCCCAAAAAGTAAATGACTCTAAAATATTTTAAGTACTTAGAAGAAGTAAGCACTCAGGTCTCAGGTGCACAAAGTGTTTCAATAGTGCTGTGGGAAGATGAAGACCAGAAGGATACGGGATCCCTCTTAACAGGCAGCAATCCAGTCTGGGGGAAGGACGCGTATGCAAAAAAATGAAAACATCAAGGAAGATGACAGGTATCAGAATGAAAGTTTCCAAGCAGAGAAGATGCAGAGGAGGAAGGGGTTATCCAGGGACCAGACGGAGAACACCTCCACGGGGGTGACTTCACCTGGAGACAGACCTTGAAGACACAACGGCTCCTTGGGGGGGCCAGGTGACCCACTGAGAGTGGCGTGACAAAGGCAGGCTGCCCCTTCTGTCTGGAGGCTCCCTCCTCTCACTTCCCTTCCCCGGGAAAAGCTTCTCAGCCTTCCAGGAGGTCTTCAAGAGAGGGAGGGATCTGGAGTGACCAGAGCTGGGCAGAGGCAAGGGAGGTCAGGGCGTGCGGAGAAGGCCCTGTAAGCTTAGAGTGGATTTTTGCAGGCAACGAAGAGCTAGCAAAGGAACTGAATGAAGCGGTGCTAAGAACTAGGCTTACAGAAGATCATCCCTAAAGAAGGAGACAGAAAATTTGGAGAAATCAATTAAGCAGTTGCGTCAGCGGTTCGGCAGAGCACCAGAAATCTAAGAGCCTGAACTTGGGTGATAAGAGGAAACGGAAAGGAGAATTCGGAGATATGAAGGCGGCCAGCACGCACCTGGAGAGAACCAGGGGTGAGAGTGAGAGACAGCGCCGGGAAGAACAGGAGACAGGGCCAGCGGGGCGCTGGCTGCAGAGGGGGCAGCATGCCGGCGCCACGCTCCCACGCGCGTGCCCAACCCGGAGGGCGCACCAGCTTTCTGTATCCGGCGATGGCCTCCGGTGAATTCAGCAACCTTACTACAGGCACCAAAATTACCTGCAGAGTGTGCTGAACTCGTCAGTGTGCGATCTGTCCTTCACAAAGAAGGGCTCCCCTTTCCAAATGGTACTGCTTGCATTTTAAGGCTCCTCTGCATACCCCCCCATGCAGGCAGCTGCCTATTTCGAGAGCTCAAAACATTTCAGATCATAAGTTCATTACTCCTTACGACACATCTGGCAACTATTAATAAAAATGACTGCAAAGTATTTTGCAGCTATAAATATTAAGAAGTCCCATGAGGAGTGTGAATATAATTATCTACATTTCACACTTCAAAAAGTGAGGCTCAGAGGCATTCAACTAACGGTTAAAGGCTGGACGGCTACACCAGGGTGCTTTCCTGAGTGTGGCTCAGGTCTAGTGGACCAGCACCTGAGAGGCACAGGGTGGCATGGAAGTGTTGTGGGGAAAAGGTGACAGTCACTTCTCAGACCCTATCGTCCTTTTTAAACTCTGACTTTCATATGCCACCTGAATGAAACCAGAGCTCAGGATGTAGGCATAAGAGCTAATTTGCCTGGAATGAAGTCTTAACTCCTTGACATGATATGAAAGCACATCACCTCTCATGAGGCTGAGCATGCTTCTTATCCAGCGACTTCCCCGCGCTGTCCCTTCCCTGAGAGAATCATCGCCCACCTGGTGAAGACCTAGCCATTGTTAAGTCTTAGCTGGAACATGATCTACTCTTCCTGAAACTGCAGGTAAGATGCATCCCCCTCCCCGCACCTTCACCTATAACCTGTCAACACACCGCCTATAACCTATTTATATATATAACCTAATTATCTGTCAATCCATCTTGACAGGGATCATTCTCAACTGCAAGCTCCCTGCAGGGTAAGGATTATGTCTCATTCATGTCATCCATAAAAGAACTTAATGTCTGCTGACTGAACAAGTAAATAAGTGAATGAATGACTTAAGTGATATAAAGGCTGAATTTTACACTTAGGATTTGGAAAAATCCTATCAAATTCCAAATTTTGAGCACAGGAGTAAGTAGAGGGGAGAAAAGATGTCTGTTGAAGCAACTTAATTAACACTTTGTTCAAAAACACTGAATTTTCTGATACCTTTTTTTGTCTGAAAATGAACCTTTCCTAATAATCACCCCTTACCATGAATTTGATAAATTCTTTAAAAGTCATGTTCTAATGGTTCCTAAGTAAATATGATCCTCTAAATCTTTTTTTTTTTAACTCTAACCAATCACTTTAATCCAAGCCTAGGAAAATACAACAAGAGATGTAAGATTTATTCTTGCCATAAATACTCAATAGCCAACCTTTGATTTTCAGGCTGATAAAGTGAGAAAAACATAAAGAACACTACCAAGCTGAACACCTCCTCATCTTTGAATATGTTTTGGTAAAAGTAACAAACATTAGACAAAATCAGACAAGTACAATTACCTAAAGATCAAGAATCAGCAATAGCTTAATCAATATAAACAGATTTTGAAAGGTTATGTTAATCAGAGAGGCAGGGTGCTGAGCCCGCAGCGACAGGGAGAGCTGGCATGCCCCCAGCAACCGTGCAGGGACCTGCGGCTCCAGCCACTGTGGGGGGTGGGGGAGGCACCTCTCAGGACCACCCCGGCTCACACAGCCAGCACCCCCACCCCCTCTGCCAGGGGTCCACGATCAACCTCACGATCTGCACTCTGGCTTTCCAGGAGGATCAAGCTGAGACCGTGCTGGCCGCGGATGACACCAGCCCTTGTCTCCACCCAGCAGTCAGAGCTCTGTTTAAGTGAGTAACTCTCGTTCTAATCACTCCCTCTGTTCTTTGGGTAAACCTGATCGCCTCTGGGTTGCGCCTCTGGAAGTGGATTTCTCTGAGGATTCTCACAGGAATTCTCTGAGCAATGTCAGCCAGGGAGGACGGTGGGTGGCCACCCGCTGGTCCTTGTCAGAGACACTGTTACCCTACTTGCCACATGCTCCTTTCGGCCAGCGGCAAGCGTCCACGTGTCAGCCTGCGATGGTGAGTTCCCTCCTCTGACCAGTATTACAATCCCTCATGAGGTTTGTACATTCACTTGAGTAGATTCCTCCAGTTCTATCTGCTTCCAAATCCACCTTCCAACTGCAGTGAGAGGAGCCTCCTGAGACACAAATTTGACCATGTCACTTTCCTGCTTTAAGCTGTCAATGCCCAGAAATAATTGTTTTTAGAAAGAAATGGGCCAAAAACCCGAAGATAGATTCTATCCAGTGTTTTTCCACAGCATGACTAGCTCCTCCTTCAAATACTCTACAGATTGATTCTATAAATATTATCACTTGCTGTTTTTAATCAAATCGAGTGAAATCTCTTCAGATCACAATCGTGCATTAAATTCTGTTTCTTGACTGTGTCTCAGTTCTGCTCCTCACTATGCCCTGTAACCTCAGACAAGGTGTTACCTACCTGAGATTAATCCCCACCTCTAAGTCAGCGCCTAAGATTACCCTTTAACTCTGTGTGTCCAGGATGGCAGCCAACAGCCAGGTGGCTTCTGAGCACTTGAAATGCGGCTGGTGTGACTGAGGAAGTGGATTTTTAATCTTACTTAATTTTAATTAATAACATATAAGTTAAAAAATTAAAGTGCCTTTTAGTGTGTTTTTGTAACATCTTGGGCATGTGGATTTATTTTTTCAATTCTATGAACTCTGAATGCAGATCAAGTATTTCCAAGGAAAATTTACTATCTGAATTGAGATGTGCTAAAAATGTAAACTACACACCTGATTTTGAAGACTCTACAGAAAGAAAAAAAAAGAGGAGGATATCTCAGATTGTTTTTTATACTGATGACAGGTTGAAATGATATTATGAATATACTGGGTTACGTCAATTATTTAATTCAACCTGTTTCTTTTTACTTTTTCAAGTGTGACTGCTGGACATTTCTAATGACACACGTGGCCCATGTCACATTCTCCTCAGACAGCACTGCTGCTGGGCTGATGTAGACACGATCCCTGGCACAGCACGCACCCAGCTCATGTATAAAGCGCCATGGTAACCCCAATTACTGGAATTCCATGCACTGTCTTCCAAGGTATTTTTCTAGATCTAAGTAAAACAAGTACCAGGTGACTGTGCTAAGTTGCTCAGTCGCGTTGGGCTCTGTGACCCCCTTGGACTGTAGCCTGCCAGGCTCCAGATAGCCTTCTATATTCTAAAGGTTGTGTCAGGAGTTGAGGATACAACATGTGCAAAATCAAACACGCACACAGTCCTCCTCTTCAGAAACAGGCACTCAGGGTCTAATACCTGATATTCCTATTTAATTTTAATTACACAAAACAACTAAAAGGGCTGCCCCGATGGTCCAGTGGTTAGGAACCCACCTGACAATGCAGGGCACACGGGTGTGATCCCTGGTCTAGGGAGAGCCACAGGCTGCGGGACAACTGAGCCCAGGGCTACGGCGGCTGAGCCCACGCGCTGCAGCTCCCGCAGCCCACATGCCCCTGCGCCTGCGCTCCAAACAAGAGGAGCCCCCAGAGGGAGAAGCCTTCACACCGCAGCTGGAGAGTGGCTCCGGCTCGCCCCACAAGGGAAAGCCCACAGCAACAAAGACCCAGCACAGGCAAAAATAAATGAATCTTAAAAAAAAAACCCAAACTAAAAGGCACACTTCTGTCAACAAGTAAACTATTTATCAGTTGATAAAAGTGAATGCGCCTAACAGACTTCATGGTTGGATGGCATCACTGACCCAACGGACATGAGTTTGAGCAAACTCTGGGAGATACTAAAGAATAGGGAAGCCTGGCGTGCTGCAGTCCATGGGGCCACAAAGCATTGGACAGGACTTAGCGACTGAACAACAATATATGTGTTAGCTCAACATACTTGATATCCTACATATGGAAAATTTTAAACACTAATATTTCTGAAGTTGTCAGGAAAGAGACAGTTTCTTATATATTAGAGTTTAGCTGGTTTACTTTTTAAACTTCTACATGATAACTGGTAAAACTTAAGTATTTATGTGGAAAAGATTTCTCTTTTTAAAAAATAGGATGTAATAAGTCACTCTATCCACTCAGGTTTTCAAGTATCCATGAAGAATGAAGGATAATTTATGAAACATAGTGACGGGAAAGTTGCTCAGTCGTGTCTGACTCTTTGAGACCCTGTGGACTATACAGTCCATGGAATTCTCTAAGCCAGAATACTGGAATGGGTAGCCTTTCCCTTCTCGAGGGGATCTTCCCAACCCAGGGATTGACCCCAGGTCTCCTGCATTGCAGGTGGATTCTTAACCAGCTCAGTCAACAGAATGGCTGTTAACCTAAAACTTAAAAACAGAGTCTAAATCTAGACTGTCCCCAGCTCGGTATGTCCTACAAGCTAAGAATGGTTATTACACTTTGAATTATTAAAATATCAACAAAAGAATACTTTGTGACATGTAAAAATTATACGAAGTTCAAATTTCAGGATTATAAATAAAGTTTTATTGGAACAAAACCAGACCTATTGTTTAGCCTTGTCTGTAGCCAGTTCTGCCAGTTCTGCCAGCAAAGCCTAAAATGAGCCTAAAATAAAACTATCTGGCTCTTGACCAAAAAAGCCTGCCAACCCTGGGTCTACAGACTCATACAAAAGTACACAAGGCCTATTTCTGAAAAATAAGTGGAAGATGAGGCCTCTTCAAATCAACTCCTATCCTGCCTCAGAAACTATCTTCTTTTCATTATTCTACAGATTAGCTAGTAACCCTGACTCTGAAGACAACTGGGGCAAAGACAGATGGTAAGATGTTATGATCTTGGAAAACAAAACTGAGATAAGAGTCTCATTTCGTAAAACAGTAAGAATTGCCCAAGAATTCATCCACAAAGCAACTGAACAGAAATCATTTTCCTTGAATTTTTTCAAAAGTCTGAATTCCAAAAGGCCTGTAAAAAACTTCCCTTTATTAACACAAGAACAAGCAATATAGCATAACATATCCAAATATAAACTACAGGGGTGAAGAACCTTAAAAACCACCTGAATACTTAAGGAAAACTCAAGGCTAGAAAACAAGGTCTAGATCCTTTTTCTTATTTTTAGTTACGATGATGAACCCTTGGTACTAACCTGGTGGTCCAGTGGTTGACTCCAGGCTCCCAGCGCAGGGAGCCTGGGTTCAATCCCTGGTCAGGGAACTAGATCCCACATGCCACAATTTAAGCCTGGAGCAGTCAAATAAAAATTTTTTTTTTTAAACAGCAGCTTCCTTCGAGACAAATTCCTACACCTCAACCAACTGAAATAGAACTTAAGAAAGAAAAAAAAAAAGACGATAAACGCTTAAGACACCACAGCAAGCATTTATACAGCCCGTTTCACCAGAGGAGCCTGAGTAATGAAGAGTCTAAACCAGCATCTTAGTGCACAAGGGAAGAACCAGGAGCTGTGTTTGTTTCTCCCCATTTTGCACACGGAGCAATCACTCACACGAAAGCTGAAAGAACTACCCAAGCACCTCTCCAGCTGGGTCAAGAATGTAGGGCACCGCTTTCTCTACTCAGGCTCTGTCCACCTACCACACTGGGAGCTGCACTGAAACTGGAGACAGAAATCCCTGTGGTCAGCAGGGTAGGCCTAAGCAAAGCCCAGGATGGTGGAGAGGAGCTAGCAGCAGAGCAAGGACAGGCCAGAAACGTGGCTGCGTTTCTGATGGTGGCCATTAAATGTGAGCATTAACTCAGATGGTCAAGAATCTGCCTGCAACGCAGGAGACCTGGGTTCACTCCCTGGGTCAGGAAGATCCCCTGAAAAAGGGAATGGAAACCCACTCCAGTATTCTTGCCTAGAGAATTCCATGGACAGAGGAGCCTGGTGGGCCACAGTCCATGGAGCAGCAAAGAGTCGGCACGACTGAGCGACTCATACTTGCACTTTTTCTTTCATTAACTCCTTAATTCCCCAAATGAACCAAAGATGCCATTTGGAATTCAGAAGTTGGAAGTACATAAATAGCTTCATCTGAACACCAACTTCTAGACACATGAAAAAAGCTATTATGCCAAATTAATTCAATCTAACTAATTAGAGAGCAGGAAGTTCTTTCAATTATTTTATGTGCTGTCTGAGAAACACACTTGAATATGAGTACAGATTTCATTAATTGCAGTTCATTATTTTCCAGATTCGTTACTAAACTTGCATCAGAAGGTCAAAGACAGCAATTTTGTCAGCTGCCACCTCTTTCGGTGCTTGTATCCTTTGCATTTCTGGAACTCAGACAGAAATTGATTACAAACAAAAAACAAATCTCCATAAAAATGAGAAACATAAGTTTTATAAATATGTTCAAGCCAGATGATTTTGTAAAATATGAGAAATTTTGTCTTTAAAAACTTCCTTAAAATCGTTTTCTTTCTTCATAAATTTATTTATTCCTCTGAATTGTTAACTTCAATCTTACAAGAAAAGACCCATGCATCTTCTCAAATACTGAAATATGCCCCCCAAATAATAGAATCTTGATCTGAGAACCTGCTGATTCCAAAGAACAAGTTAATAAACACTAATCTTTTCATTAGCGAGAATGTGTTTGTATCTTTGCATGAGGGACGGAACTGAACATTCTTGTTTGAAAATGTCAAGGACACTCTGATTAAAAGTACTTTTTTGTTAATAATCATTCCTTCATTATTGCTGCTTCTCTTCCATCTAATTTAACAAAGAAAAGAGGAAATATGACTGGTAGAAACAGGACCTATTTCATTCCTCAGTTCTTACTGGGAATATTTTCACATTTTCAAAGTCTTATTTTTTAAAAAATAGAAGTGACAGAAATCCATGGAGATGTTGAGAGAGGACGCTGCTGTCTATAAATCACCATCCTCGTTCACGGTTATTGCCTTCTCTTCGTTAATATCACTTCGCCGTTCTGCGTCTCTCACTCTGCTGTTTTCCTGGAACCATCCTTATACAATTCTTCCTCGCCTTCCGTGTTGCGATCCCTTCAATGCTTATACAGTCAGCTCTCTTAGTCATTGTTCGGTCAAGCTATAAATAACTCCTGTAATCCTTCCTCATAAATCATTTCTGATGTTATTCTCTGAAATAATTCCAGCTGGTCAATGGCCGTCCAGTAGTAAGGTACCCAGAACCATGTGCAATGATCTAAGTGTCCTCTGATGAGGCCAGAGAGAACCCAGGCGTGTGTTTAGGTGGGTTGCTATGTCTCTGCTATTGTGGCTCTTCCAGAGAAGGAGGTTAAGTCTCCAAACTAACTTGGGACAGAAACAGAAAAAGCAAGAAGCTTTAAGATCTTTCATCACAGTTAGGTGGGAAACAGAGACAGAGAGATGGCTTAAATGATGAAAAGAGAAATGAGTGTGCTTACCTTACGCTATGGCCTGCTGGGTTACTCTGTGGGGTCTCTGTGGTTCCACTGTTTAGTGGATTTCAGGGGATTTCTGTTTAGCTTTAAGTTTTATTTCTTTACTGTTTGGCTGTGCAGGATCTTCACCGCTGAGTGCGGGCTCTTCTCCAGGTGCAGTGGCCGGGGGTGCTCTCTGCTTGCAGTGCACCGGCTCCTCACTGCTCCTCTGGTTGGGAAGCACGGGCATGAGGGCCTTCAGGCTTTGACAGGTGCAGCAGCCAGGCTCCAGAGCACAGTCGCGCCTCAGTATGTGGTATCTTCCCAACCCAGGGAATGAACCCGTGTCTCCTTCACTGGCAGGCAGATTCTTTACCACTGAAGCCACCAGGGAAGCTCCCCCGCTGTTTAGTTTTCTATACCATCTCACTTTACAAATCTTAAGCAGTGTCACTCTCTATTTATTGTCTCTAAGTTTTATGCAATGTTCGTATCAGTATTTATCCCTTCCTGTATTGGGAGAATTGATCCAGCTTTCTCTTAGGCATATGCACTGATTTCTGTTTTTCTGGGTTCTCTCTTACACATTATTCTAAAATCTATGCTAAGTTTTTTAGTGTGGTGTTGATTATTTAATGACTATTTATATTGGCCATTGAAATTAATGTACTAACAAGTCACTAGCAGCAAATAAAAACCAGAATCAAAATAGAGAGCAAACTTGGAGGTATATGTGTACTTCTTTGATACACTAGACTCCTCACACTGGGGTACAGCAAAGCCAGGCAGCGGGCGGGGTGGTGGCGAATGTTCATCAGCATAAATTTTATCTTAGTCTTACTAGATGAGTGATACAGAGAAAGGCATGGTTTCCATAATGCATCTGTTTCCATAATGCATCTAAAATGGGGGTAGGAGGTGGCAGTTACTGAATAGGCAGAGGTGAAACACGTCCATCGGCCACTCTGTGGCTTGGGGAGTGAGCTCCAGTCACACGTGACAGAGCTCTCTCTCACACTTAATGTTCCATACTTTGTTTGTGACTCAAATGCAGAGCATGCCCTTCAAAAGTTTGCAGATGCTAATAAGAACAAATGTATCTTTAAAATAATGATTCAAAGAATATCTTGCTAATCTAGGAATGCTGAAACAAAATCAAGCTGAAAAACTTTAGGAATGAACCTGAAGAGTCTTATTTAAGTATTTTTATGCTTCACTGAAGGGGCTTCTCTGGTGGCTCAGTGGTAAGGAACCTGCCTGCCAAGCAGGAGACTTGAGTTCAAACCCCGGGTTGGGAAGATCCCCTAGATAATAAAATGGCAACCCACTGCGGTGTTCCTGCCTGGGAGACAGAGCAGCCTGGTGGGCGACAGTCTGTCGGGGTCGCAAAGAGGCGGACATGACTCAGTGACTAAACAACAGGTGAAGTGGAGTCGCTCTGTCACGTCCAGCTCTCTGCGACCCTGTGGACTGCAGACAACCGGGCTCCTCCATCCATGGGATTTTCCAAGCAAGAGTACTGGACTGGATCGCCATTTCCTTCTCCAGGGGATCTTCCTGACCCAGGGATCGAACCCAGGTCTCCCGCATGCTTTGCCGTCTGAGCCACCACTAGGGAAATCAACGCGATAATAAAAAGAGAAGTGCACTGGCCAGAGCGTAAGCAAATAAATAAGCAAATGAATAAAGGGGGAACATTACCTGACAAGAAGCACAATGAACTAAAACTTACCTTAAACCCAAAGTGCTAGCATGTGCCACTTTGGTAGAAGTACATTAGTCGGAAGAGGAAGATAATAGGTGCACTATTTTCAAGCAAAGGGATTACAGTATCACTTCTGGGCTCCCCACTTTAGCAAGACCCTGGCAAGACCACTGAAGAATGATGAGGCATTTATTATAAGAGACAGAGTTGACATCTTTAGCTGTTAGGACTGGAGAAAGCCAAGCAAAGTAAAGAATCTTTAACTTCTGGGCAACAGCAGAAAAAAGCGGAGGCAAAGACTGGGTGACAATAGCCAACTTTTTTCCTGAAGGACTCAGAGTCCACAGGGAGAGAAAAAAGTTTAACTTTTGGGTATCAAGTCTGATTTCCAAGTGAATAGGATGCCATTATAGTGATGATTACTGTGAAAAACTGGGAACCACTAAAAAAAAATCTCTAGTCGGTACAGCAATGTACTGGGTGTTATTTTGAGATTCCACTGTTGCAAAAGTGCCCCGTTTCCAAGGATGAAACATCATTTAGGTGGTAATGACTTAAAGCATATTTAAAGTGGCCCTAGTGAGGGAAACCTCTATATTGCTATTGTCTCTGTGTTTCTCTAAATTGACACTGTCTCCATACCGATAGTGAAAATTACAATTTACTTCTCTAAAAGTTTTAGCAAAGATAGCAAAAATGAGAAGAACAGAAGCATCTCTGATCAACTAAGAATAGTTAAACAACTTTTAGAACAGTTCTTCAGTGGAACTGGCATCAGTCTAAGAAAGAAACTTCCTGAATAAGCCTTGATATCTCGAATCCCCACTTGGGTGCAATTCTCTCACCTCTGAACATTAACCACAGTCCTTTACACTGGGTATATTCCAACTATCTAATACTAACACCTGTACATACATCAATGGTCAACCAACATACACTTTCCATCAAATCTGCCCCTGCCTTCAAGGATTACACTGTAGACGAAATAACCAGTAAACATATAAATGTAACTAACAAAAAGTTAAATAAGGGAACACACTGTATCATGTACGGTAGAGGCTGCTGTTTTAGTTTGGTTGGTCCAACGCATTCTAAATTCAACCATATTTGTTTACATGGCCTTTCTTGACCCTTACAGCAGCAGACCAGTCTACCAGAGACTTACTAACAGCACAAAGACTTTGGGGAAGAGCATTCCAAGTAGAAGGAAATGCAAGTAAGAAAACTTGAGACCAAAAGGAGCTTCATGTGTTCATGAGATCAACAACCAACCAAAAGGCCAATCAATATGGCTTAGCATGGTGCACAAAGAAGAAAATAAAGGGAATAAAGATGAATGGTCAGGGGGCTAGATCACACAGGACACTGTAACCCACAGGAAGGAATTTAGATTTTATTCAGCTTCAGTGAGAATCAATGGAAGGTTTCAAGCCATGAACTAATATAAGGCCTTGGGAGCTCATTCTGGCTTCTCTGTGAATAACAGACTTAGTGAGGCAAAAGGCGTCAGTTGATCAGCTGGTAACCTGCTGCACAATCAGGGCCAGAGACGATGGCTTGGATGAGTGATGAGAAATGGGGTCATCACACTGAAAGTGGTACCTATAAAATTTTACTGATGGTCTATTTGTGAGGTGAAGCAATGAGGTGGACATCTGTGCTATACGCTGAGATGGGCATATATTAATATTTCAGAAGTATTCTGTATGCTGGAAGTAAACAGACTTGTGAGCTGAAACCGACAGCAGTGATATGAACTTGTAAAATGTGAATGTCTAATTGATTTGTAAGTGGAAAAGCTGAACGGGCAGTTAGCTTCAAGAGGCCAGAGCTCAGGGGTGAAGCCTGGGCTGGAGACAGAAATGTGAGCATCATCAGTGCATAAACAGTATGAGCCACAGAGTTGGATGAGGGCACCCAGGAGGCTGCTCTGGAACCCCTGAATGCTATCAGCTTGACGGAACAAAGGGTCCCAGGACAGGCAGAAACCGAGAAAGACGGAGCAGTCAACAAGGGACGCCAGGCGAAGAGCTCAGTGCTGAAGTCCAGAGATGAAAACGTTTCCTGCACGACTGTCAAGTCAGAGGAGGACCGAGAAGCGCGGCGAGAGAGACGCAGCTCTGGTGACCTTGAGCAACAGCCCTTCAAGGGAGTGTGGGCTCATCAACCAGCTGGGAACAGCTCAGATTCACCGCTGGGCACCTGCACGAAGGCTACTTCTGTATTGACGTTTTCATTTATTTATGAAATATAAAGCACTGGGGGCCACTTTCTCCAGCACCTTTGCGTGTGCGTGCCAAGTTGCTTCAGTCGTGTCCGACTCTCTGCGACCCCGTGGACTATACCCCGCCAGGCTCCTCTGTCCATGGGATTCTCCAGGCAAGAATAGTGGACTGGGTTGCCAAGCCCTCCTCTAGGGGATCTTCCGGACGGAGGGCTCAAACCCGGGTCTCTTACATCTCCTGCACTGGCAGGGGGGTTACCACTAACACCATCTGGGAAGGCCTTTGCACATATATGCTCAAATAAACTGAATGAATATTACTTAAGGTATCTTCAAAGTATTTCAAGGTTACCTCTCTTAACCTGGACACTACACACTGCAGTTTCCACCAACCACTAGATTGCTTTCTAAACCACTGCTCTTCCTCTCACATCCAGAAGCACCAATCGCTCACTGGCAAGAGAGGAAAGGTTACTTCTTATCGTAACAGGTGCTCTGACTTACATCAAAACCTTGAAGCAACTTGAAAAGAATAATTGTAACTCTGATCATCTGAGTCACTGACTTCTAATGCGATTCCAACTTCCTTTAGCTTACGTAACTGTCTTCACCAAACAGCAATTGAAAAACAGTGGACATCAAACTTTAATGTGAATGAAAATCCCCTTACCTTGTGTGTGTGTGCTCAGTCGTGTCTCTTTGCGACCCTATGGACTGGACTGTAGCCTGCCAGGCTCCTCTGTCCATGGGATTTTCCAGGCAAGAATCCTGGAGAGCGCTGCCATTTCCTACACCAGGGCATCTTCCCAACACAGGGATTGAACCCACATCTTCTGCATTAGCAGATGGATTCTTTACCACTAGTGCCACCTGGGAAGCCCTGAAAATCACCTTGTGGACAGAGGATGAGACGGTTGGATGGCATCACCGACTTAATGGACATGGGTCTGTGTGGACTCCGGGAGTTGGACTGGCATGCTGCAGTCCACGGGGTCGCAAAGAGTCGGACATGACTGAGCGACTGAACTGAACTGACTTATGTTGTTGTTTAGTTGCTAAGTTGTCTCCATCTCTCTGTTACCCCACAGACTGTAGCGTGCCAGGCTCCTCTGTCCATGGGATTTTCCAGGCAAGAGTGGGTTGCCACTGGAGTGGGTTGCCATTTCCTTCTCCATTGTGTACTTACAAAAGCAGATTATCAGGTGCCCCAAGGTGAGGAATGGGTTCTAAGATCAGGCCATATTTTTAAGTTATCTTTTAAAAAAGCTACCATGGAAATTCTGGCATAAACAGTCCACGAATCATACTTTGTGAAACAACAACACAGCAGTTTAGAACAGAATAAGGTGCGCAGTAACAAGCCCTGGAAAAATCCTTTTTGCCTACCCTAATCCCCACCAAGTTTCAGGTTGGCTATTTCTTTTAGCTTTCACCATCTCAGATTCATCCTGATAATAGTCAAGCACACTTTATGTGTTGAGTTAAATTTAAACATTTCCAAAATCTCAAAGTTTAATTTTTTTCATCCAATATGAATTTATGCTGATATAATATGCTCATAGACTGCTAGCTTGAAAAAAATATCTGCACAGCAGCCTTACAAAACTATTACCTTGAATATACACTCATGAACCTAGAAAATTCTTTTAAAGAGTAAGGTCTCAGGCAAGGACTTGCCTGCACTTCTGCAACTTGAATGGTTCAATGAATGTGGAGAAGCTGATGTCAAAAGACCTATTTCAACAACTGAACTTGCACTGTATGTGTTTTTGAATGAGTATAAANAAGGTCTCAGGCAAGGACTTGCCTGCACTTCTGCAACTTGAATGGTTCAATGAATGTGGAGAAGCTGATGTCAAAAGACCTATTTCAACAACTGAACTTGCACTGTATGTGTTTTTGAATGAGTATAAATAAATCCTCATTTATCATTTTCTGCTGAATTCACACCTAGAGGAGGCTAGAAACTGCATTTCCAACAGGCTTCCCATGCACCATCACATACAAGCAGTTTCCTGATGATATGGAAAACCCTTTCACATCTTCTCTGAAACTTCTTCTAAGGCTGGGTAGAGAGTTTCAAGCAAAAAGGGCCTAAGACAAGTGATCCCTTTTCATAGTTAAGTGAAAGAACAGGTAAACCACGGTAGAGGAAAAAGGTTGAGCGGCAAGGACGGGGATGATGTAAAATTGTTTGAAATTAGAAATGAAATCAAGAATTAAAAATAGAATTACATTTTCTGTTTGGCAATATACAAACAACACTAAGTGCACTTCATAAATTTCACTATTGTTGCTCTAAGTGATATTACCATAAATCACATTAGGAGTGCACTTGGCATTTTTTAAAAGCAAAAAGGATTGAGAGTGTCAATACGTTTAAACAGCTCTCTTCTCTTCGACGAGAGTGGAAGAGAAATTATCAGCGCTTTCACCACGTCTGAAAGCCCAGCTCTGACACCCCACGGCTGCTCCTGTCCCTCCTCCAGCTTCAGCGCGGCATGGAGCAAGGCTGGGCCAGCGACCCGTCGATGCTTTTACCTGATGCGCAAGGGGAGACAGCTGTTTGCCCCTTTTCTCGTCACGGACGGGGAAGAGAGACTTCAGCAGCTTCGGCATCTGCGGCACCAAAGATTTCACCGGGTTCAAGTAGGAGGCCGCGAGGCTACTGAGTCCTGCCGAAAATATTGAAAGGAAAAGAGATAAGGCAAAAATGATTACAGAGATGCTCTCCTAACTGTGAACCGGCCAAGCATTGTTTGTAAGCAAAACAAACAATAAAAATTTTTAACGGTATACTGGAAAAATTAATACTAGAAAGACATAATAGTATTACATGTATTGTGTGCTCACTCGGTCTTATCCAACTCTGCGACTCCACGGGCTGCAGCCCGCCAGGCTCCTCTGTCCATGGGATTTCCAGGCCAGAACACTGGAGTGGGCTGCCATTCCCTCCTCCAGGGGACCTATGCTGCTGCTAAGTCGCTTCAGTCGTGTCCAACTCTGTGCGACCCCACAGACTGCAGCCCACCAGGCTCCCCCATCCCTGGGATTCTCCAGGGAAGAACACTGGAGTGGGTTGCCATTTCCTTCTCCAATGCATGAAAGTGAAAAGTGAAAGGGAAGTCACTCACTCATGTCTGACTCTTTGTGACTCAATGGACTGTAGCCTACCAGGCTCTTCCATCCATGGGAATTTCCAGGCAAGAGTACTGGAGTGGGGTACCATTGCCCCCTCTTACCCTCAGAAACAATGATGTTTCCTTTTCCAATTAAACAGCAGCAGTTGGGGTATTTCTAAAATGCTCTAATATCCAGAGTTCCTATTAAATCCAAAGTGTCACCCAACCCCAGGCCTCGTCATTAACTGGTTGAGTACTTACTTATGCCCTAGAATGAAGTGGGACTTTTTACTTTTAGATCACATAGCCAGTAACACACACATTAGTTCTGCATCTAGACTTTAACCTCTTTATAAAGTCAAGGACCGTATCTTACTCAACTTTAATTTTTCATGCTATTTACTGAATGAAGACGATGAAACTGACCTTTCAGGAAGACAGTGGTGTTTGGGTTGTGTTTACAAGTGAGGGACACGTCCTGAACCAACCCTGCTCTTATCTGCTCTTAATACCAAAGGCTAGGGTCAGACATGCAGATGACGCCTGTGATACTAGGAGACTTCTTTTGCCCTTTAGTGAATAAAACTAAATTTTCGGGAAAATCTAATCTAAGACATAAGTGATTAAAAAAACTGTACCCTAGTTAATGCTTTAAAAAGAAGAAGCCAGTCAACCTAAGGCATCTGAGAGGCTGCTTTAAGAGACGCACACGACCGCCCCTACCTCCACCCCCCAACAGCTGAGATGATGCGAGTTCATCAGCAACACAGCTGGTACGTGAACCTGTACAGTCGGAAGGTTTCACGTTTTCCTTAATTGAGTATGTCACCTCTAAGTAAACTATGAAAAGTTACATAAGGTTATTTTGTGCTCATGAGCACAGTCACTAAAAATATAAACCAAAGAGATAGCTATCTGCCACGAGAAATATCAAAACTGAGTTCAAAAATGTCAAACAATTTATGTGCATGTGTGCTCAATCATGCCGACTCTTTGTGACCTCATGCACTGCAGCCTGCCAGGTTCCTCTGTCCATGGGATTTCCCAGGCAAAATACTGGAGTTGGTAGCCATTCCAGGGGATCTTCCTGACCCAGGGATTGAACCTGCACCTCTGTGTCTCTGGCAGTGGCAGGTGGATTCTTTACCACTGGTGCAAACACTTTATAAGAAAGCAAAAACAGGGATGAAAGAAACAAAAAACAGGAGTCAGGAAATTCCCTGGCCGGCCAGTGCTTAGGCTCCACGCTGCCACTGCCGAGTGCCCCAGGCAGGGGAACTAAGATCCTGCAAGCTGCATGGCGTGGCCACAGGGAAAAAAAAAAAAGAGAGAGAACTAAGATCCTGCAAGCTGCATGGCACGGCCACAGGAAAAAAAGAGACCAACATACCAAAAAACTTAAGATGAATAAAGAGCCAGAAGACAGAATCATCTAAATGCTGAGGGAAAAAAATTAGGGACAATCCAAAGTTTTACATGCAGTTAAACTAACATCCCAGAACAAGATGCTGTTATCACTGTTTGGTCGCTCAGTCATGTCTGACTCTTCACAACCCATGGACTGCAGCCTGCCAGGCTCCTCTGTCCACGGAATTCCCCAGGCAAGAACACTGGAGTGGGTTGCCATTTCCTCTTCCAAGGGATCTCCCCGGCCCAGGGATTGAACCCATATCTCCTGTACTGGCAGGTGGATTCTTTACACCACTGAGCCACCAGAGAAGTCCAGAGTGAGGATGATCCCTAATCAAATACATATCTAGTCAATGATTAACCAAAGGCTGATCACAAAAGGAAAGACAATCAGACATGATGTGTCTCCTAAGGGAAGTACATAAAACTACTCATTCATTTATCCTACCTTCTGCCCCTGCCTCAAACTAGCCTGAATCTGACCACGGCCACAGATCTAACCACCAATTTACAGGAAATACACTGGGCAGACAATCATGCTTAAATAACTTGGTGAGGATGGCAAAAATAAAAATGTACAGAGTCTACGGCACAGAACCTGGTCTCTTCACCAAATACAAATGCAACAGGGAAAAAAGATGAAGAGGCACATACTGACTAAATAGATGTGTGTGTGTATGTCAGTCGCTCAGTCATGTCCAACTCTTTGCAACATCATGCACTGTAGCCCGTCAGGCTTCTCTGTCCATGGAATTTTCCAGGCAAGAATACTGGAGTCAGTAGCCATTCCCTTCTCCAGGGGATCTTCTTAACCTGGGGATCGAAACTAGGTCTCCTGCACTGCAGGCAGATTCTTTACCATCTGAGCCGCCAGGGAAGCTCCAAGACGTATCAACTAACCACAGTGTGTGAACTTTACTAGAATTTTCATTCAAAATAACTAAGAAACACTCTTGGATCCACATGGGGAACTCTAAACACTGGCTAGATGTTTAATAATATTTTGTGATTATTTTAAATTTTTCTTCTTGAAATGTCGCTGTAGGTATTCCTTTAGAAATATATGTACAAGCATTTACAGATGAGACAGTGTCTGAGATTTGCTTCAAAGTCATCCTGAGCAGCTGTGGAGATGTAGTGGGAGCACAGATATGTAAGCCTGGCGATAGTCTTATCATCCTGAAATCAGCACGGGGCACTTGAGGGCACCTCATGTCACTCTTTCTACTTTATATACCTGATATTTTCCACAGTAGAAGGATTCTTCAGAGTGAGAGCAACACAAAAACTTTAAACATACAAAAGAAAGAGATTTTCACTAATAAAAAAAAGGTCACTGCTAAAACCACTAATGATGGATATACAATCACTAAAAAAGAAACTGAACTCAGAAGAATGCAGAGAGGAGGAGCAAGAAGCAATGAGGGGCAGAACAAAGTAGTAAATATATAAACCAAATAAACATTCATTAGAATTTTTTTTCAATTTATGGAATTTTAAAACAAAGTAGTAGTCTATGACCAAATAATTTCACCCTGGGTATTTACTGGACAGAAATGTTACTAAAACACTGATACACAAACAAGCTTTAGTCACAGCAACTAAAAAGTGGGAACAAACCAAATGCAGATAAACAGGAGAGCTGGTTAAAACTGTGATAAATTCCACCGTGATAGTGAAATGTCTCTAAAAAAGAATAAACTGCTGATACATGCAAAGGTACAGATGACTTCAACAGATATGCTGAGCAAAACAAGCTGAACACAAAAGAGTACATATAATATGATTCCATTTAATGAAACTGAAGAACAGGCAAAACAGTGAGATCTGAACACTGACCGATTGTGCCAAGTAACTGGAGTCATATAATCTTCTACAGCTTGAGTGTGGTATAAGTTACATGAGTAAATAAATTTGTCAAAACTCATTAGGTATGACTCATAGTCAAGAAAAATGCAGCCAGAAGCAGACTGTGAAATTGGTCCTGATGCTAGATTGAGCAGATAAGTATTTTAAAAGTGCTTTTTATAATAGGTACAAAGATTGAAAGAGTAATATAGCCGTAATATATAAAAAGGAAAGAAATATCAGCAGAGAGGTTAAAACTATTTTAAAAAAAGAAGCAAATGGAAATTCTAGAAACTGAAAAGAATAATAACTGAAATTTTAAAATTCTTGCTTGTGCTTAATAGAAGACTAAAAATGGTAGTAGAAATTATCCAATCAGAAGAAACAAGAATAAGACAAAAAGATGAAAAATAGAATAGAGTTTCTGCCACTCACAGGGCAATATTAAGCAATATAATGTGTGCAATTAGATTTTCAAATAGAGTAGAAAGAGAGAAAAGGACAGAGGAAAAAATATAATGAACTAACAGTTGAATATTTCCCCAAATTGTTGGGGAAATCCCAATGTAGAGACCCAGGAACATTGGTGAAATACAAGTAAGATAAACACTAAAAATACTACACGTAAGAACATCATTACCCAACTGCTGAGAAGAAAAATAAAGAGAAAAATTGGAACGCAAACTAAACAAAGACATATTTCATGTAGGGGGAAAGTGACATAGATGATGGCTGAGTTTCATCAGAAAAGAGGTCTAAAAGATGATACAGTGTCTTTGAAGTGCTAAAAGAAGACAAGCTATCAACTAAGAATTCTCTATCCAGTGAAAATATCTGTCAAAAAAAAAAAATGAAATACAGACATTCTCAAAAGGAGAGACTTTCCTTCACAAGGAAAACTGTACAATAAGAAATAATACAAGATATTCATCAGGCTAAAGAGAAACAGTATCAGATGAATATATAATTCTTCAGGGAGGAGTAGACAGTAACAGAANAAAAATGAAATACAGACATTCTCAAAAGGAGAGACTTTCCTTCACAAGGAAAACTGTACAATAAGAAATAATACAAGATATTCATCAGGCTAAAGAGAAACAGTATCAGATGAATATATAATTCTTCAGGGAGGAGTAGACAGTAACAGAAATAATAAATAGGAAGGAAAATATAAAAGATTGTCTATAGTCTCATAATTTCCTTAAAAGACAAATAGCTGTTTTAAAGCAAAAAAAAAAAAATTATAACATTGTAAGGTGAGTTCATAATACCTGTAAAAGCAAAAGATACAACAATAATATAAAATAAGAGGGCTGGAGCAACAGGAAAATGGAACTGTACTGATGCAAGATTCTTACAATTATGCAGTGTGAAATGATAGATTATTAACTCTAAGAAGACAGTAGTAAAGGAAAGGGTACCTACTGGAATTCTTTAACAAAGACATTAATAAATAAATGTTTTCAGTCACTAAGTCTCTGCATGTCTGACTCTTTGTGATCCCATAGACTGTAGCCTGCCAGGCTCCTCTGTCCATGGGATTTCCCAGGCAAAAATACTGGAGTGGGTTGCCCTTTCCTCCTCTATGGGATCTTCCCAACCCAGGGACTGAACCCATGTCTCCTGCATTGGCAGGCAGATTTTTTTACCACTAAGCCACCAGAGATGCCCTAATAAATAAACACAGGTATTAAAAAAGCCAAAGATAAAATAAAATACTACAAAATATTTTTCAATTAACACAAAACAAAAAAGATTATACTGGAAATAAATAAAAAGGCCAAACAGAAACCAATAACAACATGGCAGACATAATATTTTATGTAAAAGAACTAAACATTCCAATTAAAAAACAGAAATTGTCAGACAAGATTAAAAAAGAAACTCTATACCTAAACACGCTGTCTATAAGATAATCACTCTTACAGATACACTATAGGCTAAAATTTTAAAGACCAAAGAAAAGATACACCGTGCAAGCAATCTGCAAAAGAAAACGGGTGTGGCAATACTAACAGCAAGCAAACAGATTTCAAAGTCAGAGTATCACCAGAAAGGTAAAGGGACATTTCATAAGGAGAAACATCATTTTATCAGCAAAAAAAAAAAAAAAAAATAACAATCCCAATGTGTGTACACCCAGTAACAGAGATTCTAAATTAATCATGGAGAAACTGATATAATTATAGGAAAAAACAGACAATTTCACAATCATATATAGATATTCAATGCCTTTTCTCAATGACTGATAGAACAAATATGAGGGGAAAAGTCAGTAAAGTTACAGCAGATTTGAACAAGGACATCAACCACTTTGACCGAACTGATATACACAGTACACTGCACCCCAAAATAGAAGAGACCTTTCTAAGTATACACAGAATGTTCACCAAGATAGAATATAGTCTCAAAATTTTTTTAAAGATTGAAATTTTGAAGAGTCTGTTCTCTGCACATTATGGATTTAAAAGGAAATCAATAATAATACACCTTCAAGATATATAAAAATTGAATTAACATGGTACCCAGTAATTCATGGGTAAAAGAATAAATCACAGAGAAATTAGAATATCTGGAATATAATGATAATAAAAGCACATCACACCCAAATTTGTGAAATGAAGAAATAACAGACATCAACAAAACAGAAAAGAGAATCAAATTTGGCTCTGTGGGAAGATTAAGAAAACTGATAAACCAGTCTCAAATGTATTAAAGAAAAACAGAAAATAAAAATTATCTATTCAGAATAAAAAGAAGGAGCCTAACATATTCTATAAACATTAAAAGATCAATCAAGGAAACTGTAACATTTATGAAAATTAAGTAATCTGATGAAACAGAAACTATCTAAAAAATACAATCTTTGAAAACTTACAAAGAAATAGAAAAAGTTAAACTTTAAAGAAACTGAAGTCATGATCTCAAATCTTCCCACAGTGAAAATTCCAGACCCAGAGAGTGTCACTGGTGAATCTTATCAAACGTTTAAGGAAGTAGTAAGACCAAGTTCACATAAGCTCAGGAACTTCGTCATAAAAGATGATGAAATTTTTCTCATCATTTTGTGTTCAGTTGCTAAATCGTGTCTACCTCCTTGGGACTGCATGGACTTCAGCATGCCAGCCCTGTCCTTCACTATCTCCTGGAATTTGCTCAAACTCATGTCCATCGAGTCGGTGATGCCATCCAACCATCTCATCGTCTGTCGCCTCTTTCTCCTCCCGCTCTCAATCTTTCTCATCACTTTATGAAATCAATATAATCATGATACCAAAACCCTAAACAAAGACATTGTTATGAAAAAAGTATATATATTCACCATAGGACACATACACAAAACTTTAAACAAAACATTAGCAAACAGAATCAAACAAATATGAAGGACAACACATCATTTCTCACAGGAATGCACGATACAGTCAACATTCAAAACAATATGACTCAACATATTATGATATGAAAGGGAGGGGCTTCCCTGGAGGCTCAGTGCAGAGAACCCACCTGTCAATGCAGGAGAGACGTGGGTTTGGTCCCTGAGCCAGGAAGATCCCACACGCCTCGGTGTAACAAAGCTCGTGCACCACAGCTACTGAGCCTGTCCCTAGAGCCCGGGAGCCGCAGCTGCTGAGGCTGGTGCAGCCTAGAGCCTGCGCTCCTCAGCAAGAGAAGTGCGAGCACAGCAGCCGGAGAGGCGCTCTCGGGCACTGCACCCAGAGAAAAGCCAGCGCGGCAACGGAGACCCGGGACAGCCACAGGCAAGCAGTCAGCAAAGGTCCAGGGAAAAGGGGGGAAACTCAGATAGGCATGAACTAGTCGGACTTGTAGCAAATCCTGATTTAAATGATTTTTTTTTTAATTTTAAACTTTTTCTGAAAGATACTCGTATTTCACGATCGTGATGAAAAAACAAAAGCATAACTGACCTGGATCAGGAGAATGGTTACTTTGCGGAGAACGGAGAGCTGGGGCAGCTGGAGCGATTCCTTTGGAAACTGCAATTTGTGATACGTCCTGTTGACTTTCCCACCGGCCCTATTAAGGACAAAATCGGTCATTCTGACTTATCAATCAATTCTTTAAAAATTTAAAGACATTGAAGAGAAAAATGTTACACATTGCTAAAGCTTTATTCTTGTTGAAGACATGAAAAATCTGATTACCTGAGTATAATACTGTTAACAGCATAATACTATTCCTCTTTTTTACAGAATTGATCTCGTTAATAATACTACTTCCCACTTGGATATTCCCTTCAGTTATAATTTAGTCTCCTAATACTCTTTCTCCTGTATCATACTGTGTCTCACAAAAAATGGATATAATAAGATATTTTTCGAAATGCTCCTTCTGCCTGCTCCTTAGGCCCTTTCTGCTCCTGTGCCTCAAGATACACTTTTTTCCCCCAAAGGAATGGTTTTAAATTTAAAATTTTTTTAAATTTAATTTTAAATTAAAATTATTAAAAAAAATTTTTTTATTTATTGGCCCCATCACATGGCATGTGGGATTTTAGTTACCCTACCAGGGATCGATCCCAAGCCCCCTGAAGTGGAAGTGCAGAGCCTTAACTACTGGACCACTGCGGAAGGCTCAAGATACCTTCTTTCACTTCAGACTCTAGACTGAAACCCAGGAACCACTCTAGTACTGTTCAGGTTTCTTCTCCTCTGCTAACATACCATTCATGAAAGAAACACTCCAGAACAGCATATTACCAAGCCTCTCATTTTTAACAGATACTAAAAATGAGTTCTAGTTAAGCCCAAACCAAGGCGTCATCAAGCTCCCAATAACACAGGCCTCTGAATTAACAAATCTGATTGTTCTTTCAACTTGTCTTGTTGTCACTCAGTCGCTCAGTAATGTCTGACTCTTAGCAACCCCATGGACTCCAGGAGGCCAGGCTTCCCTGTTTTTCACCAACTCTCGGAGCTTGCTCAAACTCCTGTCCATCAAGGCAGTGATACCATCCAACCATTTCATCCTCTGTCGTTCCCTTCTCCTTCTGCCTTCAATCTTTCCCAGCATCAGGGTCTTTTCCAGTGAGTCAGCTCTTCACATGAGGTGGCCAAAGTACTGGAGCTTCAGCATCAGTCCTTCCAATGAATATTCAGGACTGATTTCCTTTAGGATTGACTTTAACTTGCCTGGTAAACTCCCAGCAAAGAGATTTTGTTGCATAATACAAGAACAATGCCCATCAGGTGATGGAGTAATTTGCTTTTCTAGAACTTGTGGTGAGCCATAAAAATGGTCATCGCACCAAAGCACTTTGAACATCAGTCCCACCCAGTAAAGACACAAGCCTCTACCCACGCTACCAGCACAGAAAGCAGTAATGGAGAGGAGATGCAAATCTTTTCAAAGCTGTATACCCTCTTTAGATCCTTTGATAGTCACTCTTCTTTTCCACCCCAGTTAAAAAAAAAAAAACAGTGTTTTCTGTTAGATTAAGCTACTACTCCCCAGATGAGTGACCCTGACGATCAACTTGCGTCTTTATTAGTAAATTGCCTGCAGAGTAAGCTCTTTGCTGCTCCTGAAGATGGATGGAGGTAGAAAGCCCTCTTAGGTTGCCAACATGTATTGAAAACCTATTTGCTTTTAGCAGCAACCTAAGTACCGATCATAAAATCAATAAGCCCTAAGTGATTCGGATCCTGTTTACTTAGAGAAAGCCACTTTCTGAGGGAACTCTCTCAGCACTTGAAATTCTTTTCCCCATGTGTGTGTGTTTTGGACTCTGCCGGGTCTCTGTTGCCGACTGGGCTCTTCTCTGGTCGCGGCGCTCGGGCTTCTCGCTGTGGCGGCTTCTCTTGTTGTGGAGCATGGCTCCAGACAGCACAGGCTGCAGTCGCTGCGGCATGTGGGCTCAGCAGCTTCACGCAGTTCCCGGGCTCGAGAGCACAGGCTCGGTGGTCACGTGGCATGTGGCATCTTCCCAGACCAGACATCGAACCCGTGTCTCCTGTCCTGGCAGGTGAAGTCTTTACCACTGAGCCATCAGGGAAGCCCAGCACTTTATATTTTAAAATGTGGTAGGATGCTCAGCATTAGGAAGCAAGGGAGCAAAAGACACATGGAGAGCTGACGAGGACGATGAACTCTGAGCGCATCATTGTAGGAGCGTCTGTGTTACTGTGAACCACATGCTGATTTACATACTTTGTTTCATTAATGTTTTCTGCCTTTGAATTCAATTATCTGTCTGGGAAGCTGCAGCTCTGCGTGCCAATGGGACATCGTAATCGGCTGTCGGAACAGTGAGGTCAACACTTTGGAACTTCTCAGGGGATATAAAGCTTCATGCTACATTCACGGGGTTAAATTCATGCCTGGCTGTTCTGAAGACAACTTACTCAATTTGAGGATAAATTTGTTTCCATACTTTAGATTTGTCTTCCTTGTCTGGCAGCTGACACAGTAGCACTCTGGCCCTTAGGAAAACCAAGCAGCTAATTTGAAGTCAGCCCCTCAGTTGTGCAGTGTGCATCCAATGACAAATAACAGAGGTGTCACCTCTTCCCCAAGGCACGCTCGGGGCTCTGCTAGCTTCCCGGGTAATTTTTCCCAGCTGGCACTCCCACACACAGTGTTACTCCCGAATCTGAACAGAGGTAATAACTCTTACTGTCTCGTATATTCAGATATCTCAAGTGAGAACCTTTGAAAGGATGCTCACCGTACTTACACAGTGCCTCAGCCATATTGCTAACTCTGTTGGAGAATGAAAAACGGAGACATTTCATTCATCCATCTCCCTTAACCATCATCTTAACCTTGAGAAATCTCAGTCTTGCCGACCAGAGGCGGGGACACAGAGTATCTCAAATCACTTTGGGACAGAACAGGCTCTGCTTCCGAGGGAACAACAAATTTGGATGATAAACCACTGCCCCCTCCTCTTTCTGACCCCCGTAGATCTCTGGGGAGACACTCCACTGACATCACTCACTAGATTCTTCTCTGGCAGCACATACCCATTCTCTTGCCAGAAGCAGAATCTGTAGTTCAGGGTCTAGCAACACACACTGCCCCCCAGGGACAAGGCAATTAGTGCCTTTCCAATAAATTTTACAGGGCTTCCCAGGTGACTCAGTGGTAGAGAATCCACCGGCCAATGCAGAATACCCAAGTTCAATTCCTGGGTTGGGAATATCCCCTGGAGACGGAACTGGCAACCCATTCCAGTGTTCTTCCCTGGGAAATCCCATGGACAGAGGAGCCTGGTGGGCTAAAGTCCACGGGGTCACAAAGAGTTGGGACACAACTGGGCAGCTACACAACAAGAATAACAATAAATTTTATATCCTTGGCCACTCCAGAGTGATTCTCCCACTACTGAAATGTTGGGGGGCGGAAAGGTGCCCTAGTTAAAGGCACTTCAGAGAGAGATGAAATCAAGATAATGAATAAAAAGGCCTTGGCCAGACGCTGGACCTTTCTGCCATCATATGGCCTCAGTTCTCAGTATGTTTTTTTTTTCCTGTCACTTCTACCCCCGTAACCTATGCTCCATTACAGAACTCTTGGAAAGATAATTCTGAGATGTTTCTGAGATCTTTTACCTCTTTCAGCCTTCAGGATCAGCCATGAAGGGAGGATGCTGAGAGTGGAAATTCTGGCTACGTTTTGAGTCCCTAAACTAGCTTCATAATTAGTAGGAATTATTTGTGCTAACAGGCTGAATTCAAAGATATAAAACCCTATTCAAGATAACAATTATGCTTAAAGGCAAAGCGCAGCAGGGGAAGATGCGGGAGGCTGTCAGCTGACTTGAGGAGTGGCTGGCCCCTGCAGGGACCTCCCGCTCTCCTGCTACTGTTCTCCAGAAAGACACAGATGCTTTGGGTGTTCTCTACAGAGGTCTGGCTTGGATCAGGAAAGTGACAAAGAGGTAAATGAAGTGCCAATGACACTCCAGGCCCAAAGGTGGCTACTAACCAACTCAAGAAGAGGTAACTCACCTCTGGCACCATTGCCAGTGTCGGGCTGAAAGACTGCAGTTTTCAGGAAAGTGATGGAGCCAAAACATACAGCTCAGCCTTGTTAACTGAATAGTCATTCAGACTTTTGGCTAATTTTTTTAAAAAAATATTTGGCTGCATTGGGTCTTAATTGTGGCATGCAGGATCTACTTTCCTGACCAGGGGTCAAACCCAGGACCTCTGCACTGGGAGCACGGAGTCCTAACCACTGGAACACCAGGGACGTCCCTGGCTGCTTTTAGTTGCGTTGAAAACTCCATTTGGAAGATGACAAACATCCCACTAACTTATTTAAAGATACATGATTCCATTTAAAATGGCTTTAGCAAGTAATATCAGTTATTTTTTCTTGACAGAGTTTCTTAAATCGCAAACAGTCTCAACACACAGCCATTGTTTAAATGGAAAAACAATCTGTTGGAACTAATTCTGCAACTAAATTATGAGTCTAATCTAGTAGATTGGTCAGAACAAGTCTGCTAAGTTTTCATTGTATCTATTAAAAAAACCTGCCTAACAATAATGATGAAAGAACCAGTAAATAAAAGCATCACTGCAATTAGGAATATTTTATATTTTTAATTGAAAAGCTTATCAAGAGTGATTTCTTTTAGGCCGTAAGGTGAATTAAAAGTTAAGGGTAGCTAATAAAAATTCAATGTATCTTTCTAAGATTAATTAGCTCATCCATTCCGTCTTGGAGGAGCTCAGTAAACAATTCCAATTTTCATAGGTATGGAGCATCAGTGAATGAGGGCAGGCAAAATGTGGCTGGCTGAAGTCCAAGTGTTGGAGGCCGACGTGCGAGAAGGCTTCAGTGCCTCACCACTTGCTCTCGCCTCCCCAGAAGCCCAGCCCAGTGAGCCCCGCTCTTGCCTCCCAGCCACAGCTTCTAGTGCTGCGTTGCTCCCACCAATCTCTGCCGTGACATTAACGCAAATTAGCAGGGAAGGCAGACCTGAGCCTCCTCCGCGGCCTCTCGGCGCTTCTTTACATACAGTGACCTAACTTTACTGTTGTGCTATTTACATGGCGGGCGGCAGAGCACACCAGGTTCTCTGGCCCATAGCTTTGATTCGATAATCAAGGAAAGAGGGACAGGCATAGATAATGGAACAGAGAGCCCAGAAGTAAGTCCCCGTGAGTGTGCAAGGTAGATGCAACTAACGGCATTGTGATTTTCAATTATTTTAAAATACAGTTTCTAGCATTTTAAGCAGTGATTTCAGGTTAAAATTGTATTTCCCACTCAATTTCATTGTGTATTAAGTACTTCCATGCAAAGAAGCCAAGATGGAACCACTGAGCTACATTCTGTGGTGTTGAAGGAAGGCCCAAGGCACTTCCGCTCTTTCTTTGCTCCTCTTCCCCTGCATCCCATGCTGGAGAAAAGGATGTCTTACAAATTCTCAAACATTTACTGTACCATCGGCTTCATTAATGAATTAACTCTACCCCCTCACATCCCAGAGCCTCCTACACTCCATCAGATGCCTTCATTCCTGGCATCTTCTGACACATATTTTCATAGTCCCAGGGAACTAAGAACTGTATATCCTGACTTCCAAAGTTATTTTTATAAAAGGATGAGAGCCAAAAAAACTAGTACAGTGTCAAATGCAGTTGTCTTATAAAAACGACATTTAAAAATGCATTCACATTCTCAAGGTAAAAGCAAGCATGCTTTCAATAGTAGGATAATACATGTATCCCACTCATTAAGAAAAACCTAATGGATTAATTACCTCTCCCTGGATCTCTGAAAACTGAAGAATCCAGGAAGTACCCAAAAGAAAAGAAAAAATACATGAGTCTCTGAGGTTTTCCAAAACAATTTCTTCAGTAATCTCTCCTTGAGGCTTTTGTTTGAAAATTACTATAGATAAAGCAACTGGAGAGTTTCTCAAACCACTACTTATAGGAGAATAAAATCTACCTACCATAAAAGGTAGAGAATAACATTTTTTCCTTTTAATTCTTTCAATAGGTAATTTGTTCCCATGATTCGAAAACCAAGTAATATAAAAAGGCACCCTGTGAGAAGCCTCCTGCTTTGGGTCCCACACACTCCCACCCTCTCTCTAGACAGAAAGTAGCGGCATCTGTTTATGATGCATCCTTACAGGGTTCCTGCATGCGCGTGTACACCGAGCGACAGCTACACACTCTTCTCCTGTGCTCCCAGCTCCTGCACAAACAGCAACAGACTGTGCGGCAATGCATTTTCAGTCACTAAGTGTATCCTGGTGCTCTCTCCATGTTAGTACCTGGAGGGGTTCCTAATCATTTTTATAGCTGCATAGTATCCATTTGTGTGTGTGTGTGTGTGTATGCACACATGGACACAGATAAAACATATTTAACCAGGTCAAACCAACAGACATGCAGCTTGTTTCCAATCTTCTGCCAGTATAAGCAACATGGAGACAGCCCTCATGTACATGTCACTTCTTACCTCTATAAGCACTGTGAGGTGAAAGTGAGAGTTGCTCAGTCACGTCCGACTCTGCGATTCCATGGACTATACAGTCCACGGAAATCTCCAGGCCAGAATACTGAAGTGGATAGCCTTTCCTTTCTCCAGGGGATCTTCCCAACCCAGTAATCGAACCCAGGTCTCCCGCATTGCAGGCAGATTCTTTACCAGCTCAGCCACAAGGGAAGTCCCGCTGTAAGCACTGCTGTTGTGTAAAGGGGCTTTAATAGGATCTAAATGATTCTTACATCAACTAGTTTAAACACTACCCCATCCTGAGGAATTCTATTACGGGCAGCACTGTAACAATTCTGAATTCAAGGCAACGCCATTCTGGATGCAGTTCACCACTGTTTCCTTTAAAAGGCCAAAGGGAGGACTCCTTTGTTCCTTGCTGCTACTGGTGGAGGGAAATATTTCTTTACTCTCTAGGAAGAAAACACAAGTTTAAGAATATTTTTCTCTCTAAAAATCTTTTAAGACGCTCTGCCTCAGATGATAAAACTAGTGAGCGCCCCTCCCCCACCAGTGGGGAGGCTGCTCCGTGCCCCTGCTGAAGTGAGCCTGGAATCAAATCCTCTGCCGAGTGCTTCACGGCTTTGCTTCCTGACGTCAGCTGTGGTCCTCTGTCACCTGAGCGTCCTTACTCATCCAACAGGTCCATCCACGAAACCTGTCTTAGGGCAGTTTTCCTCTACCTCTCCCCTAGGGACACGCAAAAGGTCTCTGATTTAGAAACATGGACATTCATATAACCTACTGATATGGACACAGCAGGAAGTCAAGGGATCCAGGGGGACAGTGATGAGGTGGAGGGGAGCCTGGCTGTACCTGGTAACTGTTCCGGACCCGAGGGGGCCAACAGTCCACAGGAAGATGAAGAGATGGCTCCACGGCTGACCTGGGAGCACAGTGAGGAATGGGAGGCTGGCCTGCTGCTTTCCCTGACAAGACTGCCACTGTCCGTCAGAGCCCAGGGACACTGTCCATGCAGAGGGGTGAGACAGAAGATTCCAAACTGCTGCAGTGGGAGAAAAGGGTCCTTCACTGTTGGAACTGTCGGATGACAATGGAAAACACGCTGGCACAGAGCAGGCAGAGCTGGCCCTTTGCTGCTGGGGCGGCGCCAGGACACCGGTACAATCTGAGAGGGTGGAAATCAGACTTCCCTTGTCTTCACTAAGTGTCCTATCCCTAACCCAGGGGCCCCAGGATATCAAGATGACTCAAACGGGGAAGGTCTTGGCAGAGTAACAAAAAATGTACAACGTCATTTACTCATTTAATACATCCTGCTAGAAACACCCCGGCGGTCCAGTGGTTAAGGCTTCATGCTTTCATTGCAGGGGTGCAAGTGTGCTCGGCTGGTTCAGTCACGTCCAACTCTTTGTGACCCTGTGGACTGCAGCCCACAGGCTGCTCTGTCCGTGGGATTCTCCAGGCAAGAATACTGGAGTGGGGTGCCATGACCTGCCCTCCAGGGGCTCTTCCTGACCCAGGGATCGAACTAGTGTCTCCTGCGTAGGTTCTATCACTGGTTGGAGCACTAAGATTCTGTATACTTCGGCCACAGAAACCAAAACCACCACCAAAACCCACGTCCAGCCCTCCACAGAGACTGCCCTGGGAAAAGCCTCCAATGAACTTTGCTCTCACACCCAAAATAGTCTCTTCCGTCGGTACAGTCTCTGAAGCATCCAAAAGGAGTTGCTCCAGGCTCCCAGCTGCTCCCTCCACCACCTCGCGTCTCTGAGGACTCCCGTCTGTCAGCTGCTCCCCCTGCACAAGCCCTTAAGCGTCACCGTCACCCCACACAACCTCGCCTCCCTGTCTGAACCTCTTACGGCCAAATCAGCAGACTCGGGTGAACCCCTGGCTGTTCCAACCAGGCCCTGAGCTCCCCAATCTGTGTTCAGCTCGGGCTTTCAGACCCCTGAACTGGCTGACCCACCTTCTGTCCAAAGTTGAACTAAATCATTTTCTTCCTCAAACCTGCCTCCTCATTCTTCTGTCCACTATGTCCCCAGAACCCATGTCAGCCAGTCTCCCCCAGCTCCACCCCGACCCTCACGTCCCCAGAGCTCTACAGGCTCCATTCTCCTGAGCGGGTCCTGACTCCCTTCCCCTCCCCTCCTACTGCCGAGACCTCTCCCCGCACCTGCTCCGCCCACCCTCACTTGTGTGTTGATAACAGTACACATTTCCACGATATACATTATTCTAACCTAATTTTATGGACAACAGCCAGGAACATGAGTGGGGTCAAGGTGACTGCCTAAAAGTGGCTCCCCCACAGCTCCCCAGTACATCACACAGGAACTCTGGAAATGAGGTCCTTTCTCTGGGCTCCGCCCTGCCCTGCACGCTCGGCTTGACTCGGGCTTCCTTCTCCCTCCCTGCCTCTGTTCACACTCTGGCTTCAATCCCTTCCGCTTGGGTGGATCTTATCATCCTTCAGCATTAAGTTTATGGCGGGGGGAGAGAGGGTTCCCCTCTTTGCAGCCTTTCTTGATCCTTGAATAATACCTATAAAAGTGTCCACTTCCTCCTCTGGGTTCCTGCTCTATCTAGGCATACTTCTATTACAGCATCTATATTCCTTTATTCTATTTGAACGTAGATGAGACAATAATTTTCTTTCAAGTAGATATTACTGTTTTGTATTTTTTTCTTTCCATTTAAACATAAAGAAACTAGCAAGAGAGAAAAGCTGAAAATCTTTTGGCCATTTTTTTCAATGAATTTATGATAGAGGATTTGGGTTAGATGGATTTAAAAAAAAGTCACGGTTTTTCTTATATTTTCCTTAAAATTATTTATTATATCAATAATGTTATTTATAATCAATAATGACAGTTTTCCAAACACTCTGCTTTGTTTAGGTGATTACAACTATGCTATGCCAATCACACCTATCAGTGGACCTGTATCAGGAAGTGCTAAACCCTAGCACACTTTTAGACTCACGGTAGGTGGCCAATGAATTGATGAACCAGTACCTTCTCAGTCGTATCCAACCACCCTCCTATGACTGTTTTGAGTGTGATCCCTTTAAGTAAATGATAACGATTATCTGTGCTTAAAACTCTGTTAAATTGGGAAAAGCTATATTAACNTTTTTTTCTTTCCATTTAAACATAAAGAAACTAGCAAGAGAGAAAAGCTGAAAATCTTTTGGCCATTTTTTTCAATGAATTTATGATAGAGGATTTGGGTTAGATGGATTTAAAAAAAAGTCACGGTTTTTCTTATATTTTCCTTAAAATTATTTATTATATCAATAATGTTATTTATAATCAATAATGACAGTTTTCCAAACACTCTGCTTTGTTTAGGTGATTACAACTATGCTATGCCAATCACACCTATCAGTGGACCTGTATCAGGAAGTGCTAAACCCTAGCACACTTTTAGACTCACGGTAGGTGGCCAATGAATTGATGAACCAGTACCTTCTCAGTCGTATCCAACCACCCTCCTATGACTGTTTTGAGTGTGATCCCTTTAAGTAAATGATAACGATTATCTGTGCTTAAAACTCTGTTAAATTGGGAAAAGCTATATTAGCAAGTACATAAATACATCCCAGCTAATAAAATTTCTGTTCCCTTATTTTTCTTTCTTCTAACATATAATATTAACTTTTAAACATAATCTTATTCTTCACAAATTTTCAATTACTTCATCCATATTTTAACTATCAAAAATCTGAAATGAAGTTCCTTTTCTGACACAAACCGGAAGAATATATTTTCAATGGGAATAGGAACTTAAGCAACTAAATTGTTTAACCCTTAAAAAGCAGAGTAACAATAAGGTTTCAGTAACGCTGTTTTAACTGGTAGATAAAAAGAAATGAACTCTAAACACTTTCCAATAAATTTCATATAGTACTGAAAAGTGAAAGAAACTTTGGCATGCACGACGAGCGTGTGATACTTGAGAGGAGGAAAAGTTGGATGCGAAACAGGTCTAAGACTGACAGGAAATAGTTTTGAGCACTCACCTTGTTGCTACCCAGACTGGAGGGTGGAATAAGATCCTGGCGGCTGCTAGACAACTGAAGAGGGAACGGAGAGGAGAATTAGCCCTTTGTGTGCAAAAGCACACACATCCATGATCCTGGAAATACAACGCTTAGAAAACCAAATCGACAGAAGGTTAAAGCTGGATGGTATGAGAGAGGCTGCCAAGACCAAGCTGCCAACTAGACTCCTGGCCTCTGGTACCCCGCTAGGCACAGCTTCTGTGCTTGTTTTTCATTGAATTAACATTTTTAACAAGGCAGGTTTGTATCAGATCAGATGTCCAGCTTATATAGCGGTCAGAGCCAACTGGGCCCAGGTAAGGGACACTCGGTTTGTTCATCCACTTCTATGTAAAGGATACCAGGCTACTAGTTTCCTTGTTGCTGCTGTTTAGTTGCAAAGTCGTGTCCGACTCTTGCAACCCCGTGGACTGTAGCCCGCCAGACTCCTCTGTCCATGGGATTTCCCANGCCGTCTGTGGGGTCGCACAGTCGGACCTGACTGAAGCGACTTAGCAGCAGCAGCAGCAGCAGCCACAAAGTGGTGAAAATGCAACCTCGGTTGCTTCGGTGGGGAACCCCGGTCTGGGACTTCCCTGGGACTGCCTTTTAAATCTTGGGAGCTTATGGAGTACCAAGGCCGGAGGAGGCAGGGCCGTCTGCCTTTGATGTTTCAGCAGGCCCTCAGGGCCCATGGCCTGGTGTCCCAGAAAGCCCTAATCCCATGACCAGCTCGCAGGCCTGGGGCTCCTCTGTTCCTCTCACACCAGCCTGAAGGGGGTGCTTGGGCATCCGAGGGCCGTGGGAAGTGAGTCTCTGAGAACTTCACACTGCAGCGGACTCCAGGCGCTCCCTGACAGACTGCCTGTGGAGTGGACACCAGGCCACCCAGCACCTCTGTACCTCTTAAAAGGAGAGACTTAAGTAGCTGTGAGGGTGGGGGAGGGAGGGGAAGAAAATGGGATAGGGAAGCAGACTTCCCTGGCAGCGGGCTGCACTTCAGAGCCCAGTGCCATCAGGGACCTTGACCTCCACTTTGAGGCACTGGCCCTGGCTCTCTGGACCTTCTGGGGGTGGTTTGGGGGAGATCGTGTTGCCCACCACACCACAGTTTAGCCAAAGATGGATTGAGCAGTGTGGGCATCAGGGAGGGGGCCAGGATCACCCCTAGATTCCCTTGCTGGCCCTCAGTTCTCAGGGCACTGACTGCTGTCAGGAATGGGGCCAGTGTCCCTGGACCCTGAATGGGACACTGGGGACCCCCAAGACCTCTCGACAGGCAGTCTAGAAGCTAGCAGCCCCTGCTGTTTGGAGCCTCTAAAGGGCCAGGATTTATGTCCCTTCCCCACTTTCCATGTCTCTGGCTGGGGAGAACGGCTCATTTTTCACGGTGCCGCGTGACTTTCCAGACGATATTTTCAGCCTTGGCTTGACGTCAGTCCCTAGGGATCGGCTTTGTACATTTCCAGGCTGTCCCGGCTGGAGCCTCCCCATCCCCTTGGGCCTCTCGTGGTGTCTCTGCCGTCCCTCCGTCCACCTCTGGTGGCAATCCCTGGGCAACCACTGGTGGGGGTCACTGGGTCCCCCAGGAAGCCAGTGCATGTGGCAGCAGGGAGGGGAGCTGCTGGTCAGCAGGAGAGAAGGCCAGGTGGGCTGGTGCCCTCCAGGGTAGGCTGGCCTGTGAGGCACGAGAGTGTGGGGGTGGGGATGGAGAGCTAGGGGCGGGAGGAGGGAGCTGGGCTGGCCGAGACGGGAGACTGCACGCTTGTCTCTAGGCTGCTTATCTGCAGACACTCCCTGGAACAGGCTCTGTCCCAAGGCTTAAAAAGAGAGGAGGGAAGATGAGAAAATGGGAGGGCAGACTGGGGAGAGAGAGGAAGATGGAGGAGCAGGAAAGGGAGAGGCAGAGGCAGAAGGTGGGACTAATAGCACAAGGACAGATTACACGGCATGGGTCAATGCTTCCCCGTTTACTGACCTCATTTAATCTCCGAAACAACTTTGCTGTGGATATTGTTGTTTTTTTACAGATGGAGAAAACCGTTGCAGAGAGAATGTTCTTGGCTCACGGTGCTTAAAACTCAGCCCAGCACTGCCCTTGGCTTTCATTTCAAAGTTGAAGCGGCATGGTCTGCTCTCAGAACTGAGCATGTAGGCACCACCTGAACCCGCATTAAACAGCAGTCCCCAAATCCTGGCCACGACTTGTGTTCTGGGGTGTCTTCATCTTTGAACCTAGACTGGAGTCTTGTCTCTATCAGTCTTGTCTCTACCCCAGACACAGTATCTAGTTTCTGCATTGACAGTTACCCTCTGTGTGACTCCAGTGTAGTCACTTAAACTTTCTGGGCCTTGATTGCCTCCTGGCCTTATACCTGATAAGTTCAACATGTCCTGGACATGGACATGGACATAAATTCAACATGGCCTATTCTCTCTAGTCCCTCACTGGGGCCCCTCAGTCATCCCAAACCAGAGTCCTCAAGTCCGCCTTCACTCCACAGCAGTCGACCACTGTGTCTGCTGATTGTGACTCCTGAATACTTCGAGGATTGGTATGCTCCCTGCCTGGTGTTTGGTGGACACTGAAGAGATGCTAGTTCTTTTTCTTACGAACCCTTCTTCCTGCTTCGAAAAGTACCAGGTAATCTGAAAATGTGTCACTGTGATAGAACTTGGATCCCTGAGCCTCCCTTCTCACTTCTCTGCCAGTCATTGTGTCCCAACCCCCTCCCCATGGGCTGGGGCTTCTGATTGACACCTAATCCCACTACAGGGCCTGGGTCCAGGCTCTCACGGTCCGCTGGAGTGGCAGCATGTCATGGTGGTTAAGCATGTGGGCTTGGGACTCCAATCTCAGTTCTGCCACTAACTAGCTGTGTGACTTAGACAAATAACTTAACCCCTCTGTGCCTCACCTGTCTCCTCACCTGTAAAATGGAAATGATAGTACACTTTGTTATGAGAATTAAATGAATTTATACATATGAAATACTTAGAACAGTGCCTGGTAAAAACAGCATTCAACAAATACTAACTTTTGTACTTATTGCCTGGAAGACAATCACCTCCTCAGTGGTCTGTGCTTCCAGTGTTATTCCCTATGACACATTCTCCACTCAGTGGCCAGAGAGCTTTCTCTGTCACTCCACGCAGAGTTGCCAGATAAAATACAAGATGCCCAGTTTAAACTTAAATAGATGTTTGGTATTTGCTAAATCTGGCAACTCTTCTCCCATGCTTAAAAATTTCCCCTGGTTTTCCATTACCTTTAAAATAAAATCTAAGCCTTTTAGCATGACATTCAAGTTCCATATGATTCAGACCCCTGCCCTCTCCATTTAATCCCTACCTCCCTATTCCTTACCACTCCAGCCCCCTCATCTTATGCTCCAGCCATCTCCAACTGTGTTCCTGGAATCCCAGAGAATGACTCTCAGCATTTTGGAGCTAGGATGGGCCATTGGTCACATTTTCAGATGAGGGCTCAGAGAAATTAAAGACCTGCTCAAAGTCATGACGCTCACATCACCCATGTTCTTGATGGGATCTCAGACCTTGGTCCTGAGACACTGAAAGCCATGCACAGGCTCCTCAGAGTCTGAGAGTGAGGGAAGGCTGGATCTGCTGGCCTGGAGTGGTTCTCAGAGGTCAGCCTCAGCAAGTTGTGATGCCCAAGAGGTTTGCAGGGGGCACAGAGTTGACCTGGAAGTGTTTCAGACTCAGGCAAGGAGCTCCTCAGAGTGTAAGGACGTGCTTCTGAGACTCAGGGTCAGGAAAGCAAGGCCCTGTTTGCTGCTGTGTACTTGGGGTTTTGTCCTGGAGTGGAAACTTACTTCCCCAAGTCCAGTTAGCCGAGAGTAAGGCTCAGGATTATAAAATAGGCAGAATACTCTTGGCTGTCAATAATCCTGTCCAGAAACCTTGTGGAGACCTCAGGGGGAGACAGTGGAGGCCATCAGAACGGGAGTGGCGGACGCCTTCCCCACAGGGCTTCTGGGCAGGTGTCAGCACTCTGCAGTCCTTGGGAGGCTCTAGCTCTGTTACAGCACACGAAGAAAATATCAGCTCAGCGTTGAGAACTTGGTCTCAGTAATTCACTTGTATGATGTCCAAAGACTGCGCATATAACCAGCTCAAAGTGATGTATCATCTTTAGCAAAAAGATTTATCATGGAATCTGAGACAGCTTCCCATTTGTCTAGAACAGAAATAGGAATGACTCTCTTTGCCAGGAATCATCCTTTGTCTTCAAAGCAAATTTCTCCATGGTTGGAGGTTTCCTGGACTGAGGCTGAGACCTGTGGCCGACTTACTGGCCAAGCTCCCAGAGTCCTGGTGTCTCTGTCTCAAGAATCTCAGCTACAGGCAGCAGGGACAAGGGAGAAAGTGGGGCCCTGGGTTTAGGAGACCCAAGTTCGGAAACTGACTCTGTCACCACATGACCTTGGACAAGTTGCTTGGTATCTCAGCTTTTGCTGCTCCATCTGTAAAATGGAGTTTGTGATGTCTGTTTAACTACCTCATGGCAGTAACGGAAGAAAACTATTCATCACCTGCTTTGCAAGGAAGCAGTGAGGAATCAGGGTGCAGAGCATGGGTTTTGGGATCTGCTAGATCTGGGTCAAGTCCCAGCGTTGCTGTCTGCTTTTGCCTCACTGGGCGAGTTTCTCAACCTCTTTAAGCTCTGGTTTTATAAAATGGGGGATCCTCAAAGTCTTTACGTCATGATAATATTATCAGGAAGAAAAAGAGAGGATGTACAGGAGTCCTTAGAATGGTGCCTGGCACAGGATGTACACTCAAAGACTAGCTGCCATCACACACCCAGGCACCTGGGGACCAGGCCGTGCCAGCAGTAATGTCTGTTGTTATAAGACAGGCTCATTACCACATGTCACATCATCTCAAGGACCGCACACAATTGTAAGCAAGGAAACAGATCTGGAAAGATGGAGGACTTATGAGATCACAGCTTACTTACAACTCGTCAGTGGCAAAGGTGAATTTTAACCCTATTTCTAGCTGAACCCAGGATCTGTATTTTTTTTTTTCCTGCTACACCACACAGGCTGGTAATGTAGTTGAGACAGTAAAGATGGTCAAGTGAGAGTATCATTAACAGGGAGGATGCAAAAGCTGTGCACAAGAGGTGGAACCAAACGGGCTGGAGTTTATCTTTCACTCTCGCCACGTCATAGCTGTGTCACCATGGACAGTCACTTCCAAGTCGTAGGCCTGTTAGGTTCTCGGCATGGTAAACGGCGTCCCATCCCAGGAGCACTTGTTGTTGCTGCTGGTAAACGGCGTCCCATTCCAGGAGCATTTGTTGTTGCTGCGTCCTGAAGGCTGGCACAACGGCCGGTCCTCAGTGTGAGCAGAGTCTACGCAAGGAGCATCCTGTGGGTGATCGGGCGTGGCAGCAAGGAGGAGTGACACTGAAAGGGGCTTTGAAGGACAGAAAGGCTTCTGGCGATGGGAGCCAAGAGGGAGCATCTTCTCAGCAGAAGAGATGATGCAGGGGAAGACTCAGGAGAATGCTGGGCCGGTGAGCATGGAAGGTGCTGCCCACGAGGAGGTGTTTCCATTCAACCACTATAGTACAGACTGCTTCTTACTTTTTAAAAAATCATTTGGCTGTGCCATGCAGCATGTGGGATCTTAATTCCCCGACCAGGGATCAAACCCACATCTTCTGCATTGGAAGCATGGAGTCTTAAACACTGGACCCTGAGGGAAGTCCAAGGCAACTGTCTTTTAAAATCACTTTCTACGTGCCAGGCACTTCGTAATCACTTTGATTTTCACAACTGTTTCTCATATTAGGTGAGATTATCCTCTTTCATAGATAAGCAACTGAGGCCTGGAGAATCTAAATAAGCTCCCCAAGAGAGTCACAAGTGAGCGACAGAGCCAGAGCTAATAATTCCAATCTGTCTCCCTAGGGTGCTCTGACCACCCTGCCATGCTGACTACCTGTCAGTGCTGAATGAACGTGTGCCTCCATCCCACATGCCCAGCTAGAAGCCAGAATAGGCTTTTCTAGACACAGGTTGGGCGCTGTCTCTGGACTCCAGCCACTGGCAGCCTTGGTAAAGTAAGCACACACAGCATGGATGCTCAGCTGGCGCGGAAGCAGAGAGAAAGCATGGCCTGCCCGGCTTGTTATCTCGGCGCTCCCCTCCACATCAGAGCATCAGCTCTCACCCCTTGAGCTTGAGGATGGGCTGTTACAGCCAGTCCACTGTCAGGCTGGCTAAGAGCCCATTGAGGGGGCAGGGACAGGCAGGAGGCTCTGTCCTCAGTGCTAAAGAGACTGCAGGGGTGAAGGGAGTTAGGGAGACGGAGGATTGCCCTGGGTCACTGTGGCTGGTACCAGCCTCCAGCCTGATGGATTTTGACCTCTGTGGAGCTTCCTGGACACCCGTCCTGAGGCCAGGTGGTTGCAGAGCCTGTGGCTGATGCTGACACATGCAGGCCCATGATAATGAATGGTTTTGTGTTCTGTCTCCCCCAGAAATATGTCAGTGCACGAGTTTCTTTGTCATCTCTGGTACTCCTGGACCCTACACTGCTGGTGGTTTGAGCTCATGGGACTGAACCACGTGAATCAAGTCTGCGATCAGCAGTGTCCTAACCCAAGGCATGTTCAGAGTTCCCTCTTTGGTCCACCTCAACAGAGCACTGCCCCACACCCCCCTCCCCCTGCACAGGTCCTACCCCAGCACCCAGGATCCCCTGAGAATGCCCCTCCCCATCGGCCTGCCTGGCTGTGTCCTCCCCTCCCGTCCTCCCGTAAGCCTTCCCCAACTTCCATGCCCATCTTACATCCATCTCCGAGCATCCCTAGAGCTCAGCTGCTGGTAACCAAAGTTTCTTCTATTCACCTCTCCATGTGCACCTAAGCAGGAAGCTCTGTGAAGGCAGGAAGATTCCTTTCCTATCTTTGCATCTCATCCCCAGCCCTAAGCAAGGATAGGCATAGGACTTGGTGATGTTTGAGAGGTTTGGCTGGATGGGGGCAGATCTGGAACATTCTGATCACAGAAAGATTTCCATAGGTGACTGGGGATGACATCTGGCTTTGCTGGATACTGCACGACTTCTCATAATTTATTAGCCACTCTCTCCACACGGATCCGCCAAGGGGCCGGGGTGGAGTCTCAGCCCGGAATGTTTTTTCCCTCCCCGAAGGACCCATGACCCCAGCCAGGTGGGATGGCCTGGGAGCCAAGGTACCGAAGTCCCCACTGACCAGAGTCACACTTACATCTCTGCAGCCCCTTGCCATCCCCAGGCCAAAGCAGAGTCCCAGTGAGGGATGGGGAGGAGCCTCGGAGCACACGCAGGCTGATTCTTGTCCCAGTTTCCAGCTGACTCGCTGCCTGACCTTGGACAAATCCCTCGACCTTTCTGGGCCTGGTAACCTTCATCTGACAACCAGGGGACTGTAACAGTCCTCGAGAGTCATTAAGGTGCCCCTTACAGCTCTGAAATTTTGCTTCTCTGACTCAGAGGTAAAAATGTCTATTGCTTCTCAAATAAAAATGTTCCTCCCCTGACAGCCAGCCTTGGGGAGATTAATAATTCTGTCAGAGCATCCTTGCATTAAGACTGGCACTCTGCCGTTTCCCCCAAGACCAGACAGTTTATTGTTATTTGTTATTCATTCCTGTTCTCCCTCTCCTTAGCCCCCCGCTCCAGCCCCCTTCACCGCCCCACCCCCAACATGGGATGCAGCAACCTGCCATGAATGAACAGTAGCTGGTCACATGGCCCGGTCACCATGGAGACGGATCCCCGCAGACAGAGGTAGGCATCAAAGTCACATGAGAACCCCGGAAAACTGGCTGAGGTATTTATAGAAGCAGGCTGGTGCTTTTATGGAAATGGGTCTATATTTGACTCCGGTACTGAAAGCTTCATGCTGGCTCTGGAGCAAGGCAGGCTTTGCACTTGATTGTCCCTACCCAGGTCCGGGGTGGGGGCAGACAGATCACCCCCTCCCTCCCTACTGTCTCCCAGCACATTCCCCACCCCCCACCTCACACCCAGCTGATGCTACACCTACTAGAGCAGAACCTGCTCCCTTCTGTTTACACTGAACAAAACTTCCTCCCATGCTGGGAGTTTGGGGCTCCAGGATGTTGGGCACGTGAGCAATTCGGGAGACCCTCTTTCACCCCTCAACCCCGAGTACAAACTAGAAGAATGTCCTCACTGCTCTTCATAAATATTATAATGTACTGTCAATGCTCAAAGCCTTTGCCACTTCTTTCTTCCTTCAAAGTTTAGAGGTATCTGCCAAAGGTGGATGGGGGGATGTTATCTCATGTACACCCGCCTCAGGCACCCTAGAGCACAGACACTACTGTTCTCCCATTTTACAGATGAGGGCAAGGAAGCCCCAAGTCGGAAGGAGATTCAGCAGTCCCTGCTCTTCTCGCCATGCCCCGATGCGGAGAAGGAGGCAGGAACCTGAACAGAGGGGCAGGGGTTGGGGGTGGGGCCCAGCAGACAGTGGCAGTCTGGAGGAGCAAAGAGAAATGCTTTTTGGTATTTTAATGAGCAAGTAAGACATGCCCATGGTCAAGAAAAATTAAAACGGAGCTAATAGGGCTCAGTGCCAAGTTTCTGATTCCAGGGCCCTCCAGCCCTCAGTTTCCTTTTGTAAAGGCAGTCAGTGGCCAGATTCAGATGTCCTCTTTCTAGAGACCTCAGATGCATCATAGAGGCAGATATGGCTATACTGAATCGACATGGTACAGACATAAGGTATACTAAAATTCAAAAGATGAAAAGTAAATCCTTTTCCCATGCCTTCCCCAAGCCATGCTTGCCCTAGTGTTATGCACTATTATCGGTTTCTTATGTATCATTCCAGAAATATTTTATGCCTCTACAAGTATGTGCAGTATACACAAATGGCCACACAGCCCTGCCCCTGCATCTTTTTTCATTTAACAACACATTTTGCAGATGTTTCCACATCAGAACATATAGGGCAGATTTGTTCATTTTCATGGCTGCAAAAAATTTGATTGTGTGGCTGTACCATAAATTATATAAACAATTCCTTCTTGATAGATATCTAAATTGTTTCCATTTTTTAGTGACAAATACTGCTGAGGGAGTATCTTTGGATGAATGTCTTTAGATGAATGAGTGTGTGCCTTCATAATTTTGACAAATATGGCCTAATGACCCATGGGATGCACCTTTGCAATTTTGATAAATGCTGTCTAATTATCTTTTGCAGAGACTGTACAGTTTAATTCTTTTCCTACTAGCAACATATGTGTTATCAGCCTTTTTTTAAAGAAAAGTTATTTGTCAACATAATAGGTAAAATATGATATCTCATTTTTCAATGTACATTTCTTCTGTTGTGAATGAAACTAAACATCTTTTTATATGTGTAGGAGTCACTTGTATTTTATTTTCTATGAACTTTCTATTCATATCCTTTTATCTTTTTCTTACTGATTTTTAGGAACTCTTTATATATTAAGGAAATACCTTCCCCACTTTCTGAACAGTCACACCAGATAGCCCTCAATATCCATTATATGGCAAGACTGTCTTAGGCTCTATTCCAGGGAATACAGAGCTTGTCTGTCTTGTTGAAAGCAGACAAGAAGCAAACAAACATGATTGCGAATTGAGTGCCAGATGTAAAAAGTGATTTGGAGAACAATAAATAAAACAGGAGGAAGTACAGGAAGTGCCCTTGGTTATATATCAGACTTAAACAGGTCTTCCCCACCCAGGCTGTGACAATCTTTCTTCCATGCTTTCTTTTAGTACTTTTAGGTTTCATGTTTTTAAAAAATCAGACTTCTCAAAGGACAAACTTCTGACTTTGATGATCCTTTCAATTGTGTATATGCTTTTCTAGTTTATCAACTGTACAAAAAAGATCTTCAAGACCAAGATAATCAGGATGGTGTGATCACTCACCTAGAGCCAGACATCCTGGAATGTGAAGTCAAGTGGGCCTTACAAAAACATCACTACGAACAAAGCTAGTGAAGGTGATGGAATTCCAGTTGAGCTATTTCAAAGCTGAAAAGATGATGCTGTGAAAGTGCTGTACTCAATATGCCAGCAAATTTGGAAAACTCAGCAGTGGCCACAGGACTGGAAAAGGTCAGTTTTCATTCCAATCCCAAAGAAAGGCAATGCCAAAGAATGCTCAAACTACTGCACAATTGCACTCATCTCACATGCTAATAAAGTAATGCTCAAAATTCTCCAAGACAGGCTTCAGCAATATGTGAACCGTGAACTTCCAGACGTTCGAGCTGGTTTTAGAAAAGGCAAAGGAACCAGAGATCAAATTGCCAACATCCGCTGAATCATGGGAAGAGCAGGAGAGTTCCAGAAAAACATCGATTTCTGCTTTATTGACTATGCAAAAGCCTTTGACTGTGTGGATCACAATAAACTGTGGAAAATTCTGAAAGAGATGGGAATACCAGCCTACCTGACCTGCCTCTTGAGAAACCTATATGCAGGTCAGGAAGCAACAGNGGCAAAGGCTTGGGCCTAGAACCCTGCCTTCCTGCAGGAGTAGGCCTTAGGGTGGGGCTGGGCCCTTCTCTCCTCCCCTTCTTCCCAGGTCCTGTGGAGGGGGCAGCCCCCACCAGGGCCATGACCGCTTCTCCCTGCAATAAGTGAGGAGACAGCAGCTATTAATATAAAATGAGTTCACGGGCTCACAGCTTCCGCAGGCTGGAAAACAGGCTCCTGGGGCCGGGGGCTGCAGCAAGTCTCGTCTGTCAGATTTTCTCCTGGAGCCTGAAACCTGCCAACCCCACACCCCACAACTCCCTACATGCACATCACTATAGGCATGTGCACACAGGCACACATGTGGGGGTCCAGGTTCCTGGCTGTTGAGAGAAGACTCACACAAGCACACACATCCAGACACACATGTATAATCAGTGTGTCTGCACACCGGTATGAGCACCTGTACACACAGATATATCACATGTACACAGACCATGTCAACCTCAGGTGCACGTGTTCTCATGCAGAAGCACACACCTAAATGTATGCACATGCCCCTGCACAAATACGCATGCACACAGACACACAGCTTTGTATATACATGTGTGCACACAGGTCCAGGCATGCTTGCATACCCAGACCCATCTGCACACCATGGCACACCCACATATATACAGACACAACACTGCCCGTGTGCATACAGATGGCATCAGAGTCATGTACACACATGTGCATACCAGACTACATTCAAGGACTTGTACATGTACATATATGTGTGCATGTATGTCCTTTGCACACAGTGAACACAGTCACACAGGTTTCTCACTGTCAGTATTCAGCTATCATGAATTCACAGGCAGACCCTTGGTTTCCAGCACTATCCGGCTGGCTCAGCCTCCCCTCCCCCGAGCCTCATGACAGGCAGCTCAGGCTCCTGCCAACCCCAATGTCTGCCTGTGGCTTCCCACCCCCTGGGGGTCCCCAGATCCCTGATTAACCCCCTCACTAATTGGCCACCAGCCCCTTGACTTTGCTGCAGGCCTTCTCGGGAGCTGGGAGCGAGAGGCTGCAAATTGGCCAAGCAGGTTGGGTCTGGGGAATAGAATGCGAGGCAGGGTGGGGGTGCTATGAGCTCAGTGCTGAGCTGGAGCCAGGCAGGGTGCCCCTATACCAGGACTGGGGGGCGGGGGGCACTGGCATCGTACCCTCGTGGGAGGGCACTTAGGATTCACAGGCATCCAGTCACCTGAGCCTTCGCTGCACGCACTTTCACGCACACTAGTCANAAAAAAAAAAAAAACAGAAAACCTTGGCCAACTAACTTTAAGACATCATCAATTTTAAGACACAGTCTAACTTCAAGAGTATTTGTTTTTAATTAACATAAGCCTTAGAACAGATTAAATATGGAAAAATTCAGAAGCCAGCTTAAGTTCACAAAAGTTTTGTCTCCTACAGTAATTCATTTGGGCCTAGGAATCATCCTTGTTTTACAAAGGAAAGAGGAAGGCCGCGTAATTAGCAAGAGAGGCATGACCAGAACCTAGGTCTCCTGACTCCTGATGGGAGTATTCTTTTCACCACTGGACATGGAATACTTTCTGGTATCTGATGGGAACAGACATACATATCTTGGTTTTCTGAGAGAGAATATATCTGAGTTTTAAAGAAACATATTTACCCATGTTATCCACCTCCCTCTCAAGATATAAAACATTTCCATTACTTCACAAAGTTCAACTCCTTCCCTCCCCTAAGGAAAGATCAGTTCTTTCACCACAGATTAGTTTTGCCTGTTTTAGAAGTTCACAAAAATGGAATTACACCCTTCTGCATCTGGTTGTCGGAAAAGGCAATGGCACCCCACTCCAGTACTCTTGCCTGGAAAATCCCATGGATGGAGAAGCCTGGTAGGCTGCAGTCCATGGGGTCGCTGAGTCGGGCATGACTGAGTGACTTCACTTTCACTTTTCACTTTCATACATAGGAGAAGGAAATTGGCAACCCACTCCAGTGTTCTTCCCTGGAGAATCCCAGGGACCGAGGAGCCTGGTGGGCTGCCATCTATGGGGTCGCACAGAGTCAGACACGACTGAAGTGACTTAGCAGCAGCAGCAGCATCTGGTTGTTCACTTAACATAGTGACTCAGAGATCTGGTCATCACGTAGCTCGTTACTTTGCATGGTTGAGTAATATTCCACAGTATGGATAAGCCATAATTTATTTAACCATTCCTCTGCTGATGGATGTTAGGGTTGCTTCCAGCTTTAGGTTGTTTTGAATTAAGCAGCTTTGAATATTCTTATGTAAATCTTTATGGATATATGTTTTCATTTCTCTTGGGTAAGGGCCTATAAGTGGAATTACTAGGTGATGGGGTAGATGTCTATTTAACCTGATAATAAACTGCCAATGAATGTATCATTGTATACCCCCATTAGCAGTGAAAGCATTCTAGCTGCTTTTAACAAAAACGAAAAGGGCAGAAGAAAAAGAAAGGGAAATCCCTCTCCTGTTGCTCTCTGGCCTACGACCACTTCTTTCTGCTGCTGAGTCCTCACGGCCTCTGTAACATGAAACACAAAGACCTTTTCCAGGCTTCTTCGTGATGAAACACAGCTTTTAAGAAGCTTATTTTGAAATAAAAAATCCTTACACTGTAGGCTTTAAGTCTCGTTTTTCCTTTTTATCATCAGGAATTGATAACGTGACCCTAACACCTGCCAACTTAGTCGTTTAGTGAACTATTAACAGGTAGCCCCATCACGTGAGGGTGAATTATTAACAGGTAGCCCCGTCATGTGAGGGTGAATTACTAACAGGTAGCCCCATCACGTGAGGCCGTCTGTTTATCTTTCCGCTGATTACTGCACACTTCTGCCCTTTGAAAACCGTGTCACCTGAAGAATAAAAGCCCTGTTAAAGAGAAAAAGAAAACTGCAAATGAGAAGGAAGGAGGGGAAGAAAGATGAAGGGAGAAAAGGATGGTTCATTGCAGTTGGGTTTCTCAACTGCATTCAAACCATTTATAGAGTTAAGATCCGAAACACTGGAAAAAGAGAGAAAGCATTCAGATACAAAGAATAAACAGTAAACCTCTGGCTGCTGCTGCTGCTAAGTCGCTTCAGTCGTGTCCGACTCTGTGCAACCCCAGAGACGGCAGCCCACCAGGCTCCCTCGTCCCTGGGATTCTCCAGGCAAGAACACTGGAGTGGGTAGCCATTTCCTTCTCCAATGCATGAAAGTGAAAAGTGAAAGTGAAGTCGCTCAGTCCTGTCCGACCCTCAGCAACCCCATGGACTACAGCCTACCAGGCTCCTCCAAGCATACAAAGAGCAACCTATTACAGATCCAAGATTTTGCAGTTAGTCTAACTTGAAAAGGGGTTCAATTTTTAAAGTTTCAGCAGGTTCAAAATTAAACAATCAAACAGTTAATATTTGCCTTGTAAGCCTAATACTTTGAAGAGCCAGGGAAGAATTTAGTCAGTATTTGACATTATTTGAGAGCAAAAGTATTCTGCAGTAAAAGAACTCTAAAACGAAGCCCAAGTCCTGTGTAATCTTCTCAGTCTTCCAAAACCTGACCTGTCTTCAAATATATACTGTCCATCTACTGTTCAAATACTCAACAATCGATTGACAGACACTGAGCCCCTGAATGAAGAGTGTGAAGGCCGAGTAGACAGTGTGCGTAGGTGGCAGTCTTCATCCCAGGGTCCATTCCCATTATCCACCTCCAAGGGCAACAGGGCCTGGACCTCCTCACTCACTCCCAATCCTCTGTAGTCAGCATGGCGGAGGGAACCACTCTTCCTCACTTTATCAGAGTCCTTTCCTTAGACCCTTCATTTCTTCTATCCCATTAAGGAAGGCCTGGTTACTAGCTGTGCCAATAACCAGGTGAACAAACCTGTCTAAATCAGGGAATAAGTACTAGGAAGCATATAAACTACATTCTCCAGCAAGCGTCTGTCATGGGTATTTTCAGCTCCATTTGTTTGATTTCTAAGCACATCTCAATTAGCTCAAAAAGAAAAACAAGTAATAAATACTATTTATTAGTATTTAATAGTAATTAATAATTAATTAAAAATATAAAAAATACTACCCCATTAGTATTTAACAATAATACTACTGCTAACTATAACAGCAATTACAATTTACTCTTTAACATGTGTAAAATTTGTGTATATTGTCTCATTTAATCCTTAAAAAAAAGTCTGTATAGGAGGTATTACTAACCCAGTTTGATAAATGAAAAAACTTAGGCTCAAAGTAACTTGGGTAAGTTCACTTCACTAAGAGGTGAAAGAAACAAGATTTCTGTCTAATTCCAGTATGATACCCTGGAACTCTGTATTATGCTATGTTGTATCCTCTAAGGGTTATATCCTCTTCTATGAGTAAAATGGTGCTGATTTGCTTTTCAAAAGACTCTTCTTTAACAAAAGATTAAAACCAGAACCTTTAAGCCCACAGAAGTATTACATATGCACACACATTGTGCTATGAATCAAGTTACGATTACAAAATTCCTCTACAAGCCTACAGCATTTTTGTATATACACATTTTCATCTGATACGTTATTTCTTAGGTAGGTGATTTTCAGGGAGTTAGCTCTTGTTACATGTTTATTCTTAGTAAATTCAAATTTCATATGATCCTTCACCTCTGGAATATTGGAGACAATTTCAAAAGTCACTCCACAGCCTGGAATAGAACTTCGATGTGACATCTTTTTGAGAAGACTCTGAGCAAAACCCTAGAGAAAAACAAAAGAGAAGATATGGCTTCCCATCTCAAAAACTGAGTTTTCATTAACAAAGAGGCAGCATAAAAGGCACCATATTCACGCTAGACAAAAAAGGAAAAGAACATTATTTGCAATGGAAGTCAACACCCAAATCACTACATATAGGTTCCTCAACATGTTCTTAGTGCCCAGAAACAAACCCATTTACAAGACACTTGCCATTTACCAGACTGAATGCATGGAAAGTGCAGATCCTAAACTCTGGAACCATGCTAGGCCTCCAGCTCAACTCTGCTTTACAAAAGCTACAGAAATAAGACTGTTGACTTCCACACAATAAAATGACCTTCTAACTAAAACGTAAAGAAAGGCTGGTGACTCTTAATCCTTTTTTTTTTCCAGTACGATGGACATCTTGCACTATGAATATTGACAAGTTCAGGCATTAAATTCTTGACCAAAGCAGGGTCGTTACGGAGAATGATTTAAGAGTGCATGGTCACTGTTTATGCTGACTGTGCTCTCTGCACGCTTTGAATTGAACTGTTGAATTAATGCATAGATGACTCATTTGAAGATGCTGCTAAGACTGAACATCCTGTAGAGGTTGAAGAGAGCAGGGATGAGGGCAGAATACAATTGGTGAATAAAGATAAGAAGGAGAGAGAATATTATACCAACACCGAACCTCAAAGTAGGATATAGGTTTTTCAAAAAACACAAAAAACCCAAACAGGACAAAAAGCTGTTTGGTCTCAGAGGTATGTATTTTCACAGACTTATTTAATAATAATTAAGTGATCTTTAATTTTTAAAAACATTTTAGCATCTAAGAATGCAAGAGCCTCTTAGAATGCATGTATTTCATCTCTTCACTCTCAACTCCAGCCTTGCAAGGCTGAACCGCTGCCAATTACACTGGTCAAAGGACAACTACAGTTTGTTTTCTCTTAATGGGTGGTGGGAGGAGGTGAGGGGGCCGCCGTTATCTTACTCTTCTGTGTTCTATTTGTATGAAATTATTATTTTATTAAATGTTTTTAATGGTGGTAAAAGCTACATAAAACGTGCTACTTTAACCATATCTAACTGCACCGTTCAGTGGCACTATGTAATATTCACTGTTGCACAATCCGTATCTTACCCTCATCCATCTCCCTAATTTTGCATCTTCCTAAGCTGAGACTCTGTCCCCGTTAAACGCTAAGACCCATCCCCACTCCCCACCCCATCCCCGGCATCTACCAATTGTACGAAACTGCTGAAGCTAACTTGCACGTATTAGGGTCATGAGGAAGTCCCTGCTCTCACTACAGAGAAGGAAATTTTAGTTAAAGAACCATCTGAACTTCAGTTTGATATCAAATCATTTTAACCAGGGGAGAGTGCAGCAACTTCTCACATCTACAAATTTTAAAAATTAATTAAAAAAAAAAAAAAAAAAACAGAAGAAACCTGGTGACTTCACAATACCCTTTCTATTAAAACTTCTGGGGGGGCTGGTGGTTGAACCAGGTCAGTCTCAGCGCCTGGCAGCCAGAACCCCTAGTTCTGAAATGGCAAGTAACTCTTCAAAATGCTCCCCAAGAGCAACGTGTCTTTTTCCAATTCCTCAGACTTCTCAGGAAAGAGTGAATGGGAGACACAGCACGTACATCGGCAGCTACCCCATGACCTATATGTCCTGATGCTGGAGCGCCAAGCCGAAGAGCTGAATTTTAACAGCATTACGGCCCGTCATCATTCAAAGATTGATATCAGTATGACATTTAGAACTAAAGATTAATTTTTAGGGGTAGAGATTACATCTAGGACTCTGTCGACCATGACTGTACTCTTCTAAATGAGAAGATTTACTTTCATCTGTCTGGTTTTAGCCAGTATATTGAGAAGAATCCCTAGACTCAACCTCTCAAATCCTATCTTTGCAAAACCAATATGAGAAGTGCTTTCTATTCTTATCTAGAAGTTTTCTCCTAAACCGGTTCATACAGCACCAGGTCCTTCATAATCTCGCTGCAACTGTGTGGACAGGCCCGGCCATGGCCTCTGCAGAATACTCTGACCATCAGACTATGCTTCTGAGGGTCCCCAGGCCTGCCACGCCCGCTCCTCCCTCACCATCTCTGCAGGTGTGCTTCCTCCTCCCCGGGGAGCAGCCAGCGCCCTCCTCTGCCTGCCCACCGCCCCTGTCCGCAGCGGAGCAGCTTCAGGTCCCCCTCCCCGCCTCCCCACTGCCCTCGCACCGCGGCCCTGGCGAGCACCTGCCCGGCGGTGTCACCACCACAGGAGCCCGGCCCCCGATCACACACACTCACGGGCCAGTGGACACGGGCTCTGTAAGGACGCGGGCCATTTCTCATTCATCTTTTTACCCCAAAGCTTGGCAGAGGACACTCTCCAAATACATGAACCAGTGGACCAGCAGAAAGGAAAGGAAAGCATGGAAAACCAAGGGTGAGGAGCACAAACGACGGCTCATCGGCAGTGAACTTCTCATCTTATCAGGACCAGATGGAAAGGCAAAGACAAAACGGTGAGCTTCGCCTTGACTGGGCTCCATGGTGCCCACAAGCAGGGCTGAGAGCTGTGACTGTGGAGTCGGAAAGATGCCGGGGAACAACGCAGTGCCATCCAGGAGGCGGTCAGGCTGAAGGGCTCTGGGACTGAAGCAAGCACGGGCACGGGACAGCCACAGCTGCCCGGTGGACAGAAGCTCAGAGGGCCACAGAGCCTGTGGGGTCAGAGGCCACGGCCCTGCCCTGACGTCAGACCCAAAGTCACTTCTTCAGTGAGCATCAGTGACCCACCTGCCGGCCGTGAACATTAACACAAATGCGCTTGCGCAATACCAGCTGCATGTCGGCTGGATGGCTGAGCTGGACTGTCACCCGGACGATGAGAAACACCCGCTCATCCAGGGGCGTGCCTTTACTCAGCTGAGGACAGCCGTGCACGGCCGAGTCCCAGGAGGCTTCCGCTTTCACCTGCGGAGAAGATGGAAAGGACAGAGTCACCTCCTCCTCCTAAAACACAGACCCTCACAAGGAAACGTCTTGGCTTGGCCAAAGGAGAGCAGACCAGTCACGAGGGCAGTGCTGCCTGCAGCCTGACCTGGGAGACCACGGAACCCGGGGATGTGGCCTCAGGTGCTTACCTGGGCGGTAGAGAGCAGGATGTTCCTGGTTGGCTGCGAAAATGAATTTACTTTGAAAAATACTCAAATGGAAAGCTATAAATTTAGTATAATGAACTCCTGTGTTTCTCCCCTACAGATTCATCAACTGTGAATATCTTCCCTTTTTTCCTCTTTCTCACACATACAGACTCAGTACTGCTGTTGTTTTGGGGTGGTCTTTTTTTCTGAATTACTTTAGAATAAGTTACAGACATGTAATTCTTTATCCCTGAACACTTCAGCAAGTATCTTTTTTCTTTTCTTTAAGATTTTTTGATGTGGGCCAATTTTAAAGTCTTTATTGAATTTGTTACAATATTACATCTGTTTGATGTTTTGGATTTTTGGCCCCAAGACAAGTGGGATCTTAGTTCCAGGACTAGAGATCAAACCTCCACCCTTTGCATTGGAAGGCAAGATCTGAACCAGTGGGTCATCAGGGAAGTCCCAGCAAGTATCTTTTTAGAGCAAGGACCTCCTCTGACTTAACCACAGAACAATGATCATATTCAGGAAATGTAACACCGAAACAATACTATTATATAATACAGAGTCCATACTCAGATATTTCAGCAGTTCTGATCTGGGATCTCAGACTGCATTTAGCTATCCTGTCCTTCTAGTCCACTTTCATCTAGGCTGGTTCCTAGCCTCTTTGCCATTCATGACACTGGCTTATTAAAGAAGGGTGCAGGCTCACTGTTTTACAGAATGTTTTACTATTTTTACAGAACATATCCCAGTTCAAGCTTTGCATCTTTGAATAACACTAAGTGTTGGTATGTCCTTCTAAGTATTGCACTGGCTTTCCTTCCTTAAAATCTTTCATTTTTCCAATATACTCAAAATTAGAAATTAAGCCCCACTTAAGTACCCCACTTAGTCACTCAAACTGAAACATTGTCATCTGGCTTCATCTAGTCCTTTTCCCCCTTATTCACAAGTCTTTACTAAAGCATTTCAAAGTCAGTGCCAAACATCATGCTGTTTTGCCTCCATGTATGTCAGGAGCATTTCCCCAGAGAGTGGACCACTGCTGATCTGAACTGCTAATACTAACAGAGATCTAACAGTGAATGGGCATAATCTGATTGGTACTTTCCTTTTGGAACTGGTTCCGTTCTTTGCGGAAATCACAATTAAGATTTTCATTTATATTTCTTGAGAAATGGAGACACTGAAATGGTAACTTTGCTGATTGTTCCCAAAGGCCTGGGGAAAGGTTAAAGGAACTACGTTAAAGGAACCTTCCCGAGTTACACTTTATTTACCTCTCCATCGTGCTGTTTGACGATCTGCAGCTCAAAGAACTCGTCCTCCTCTTCCCCAGCGAGGGTAGCATCCCATCCACCGGCTTCAGGGTCATCGAGATTATCCTGAGAGCTGAAATCATCAGCTAAAAGCGGAGGAGTTCCTTCCATTAAATACGGAGATCACTTTAAACCCCTAACAGCTACATTTCAATGTGCTTAGTAGCAGAATTCTCCTGCCTCGAATTTCATTTGCTTTTGCCCTGAAATCTTACATGACACAGAGGATGACCATTAAACAGTTCACACATCTGAGATGGGAGACGCCGCAAGAAATTATCTCAATCCAATTGCCTGCCTCCATGCCTTATTTTGCATGGAAGGCGATGGAAGCCAAGAAACCCAAGAGGTTACTCAAGGTCAACCCATAAATGTTAAGGATGGGATTATAACCCCAATTCCCTGTCTTTCAGTGCACTGAAGACATGACAATGAGAGTGATTCCAATGATCTGACAGGTAAATTTAACAAAACACATCTACTGGCTACATGAGCTGGAAATGGAATGGTTGACCTGAGGTGCTCTGATTATTCATGTCCAAGCCTGGCCCTCCCAATTCCCCATCCATCTAAGCTTCGGGGTGAGCATCAAAAGTCTCTTTTCTAGGACGTGGGCTTCACGGACCAAGAACAGACATAAGGCTGAACAGGGTGCTGCTCCTGTCCTGGAATATCCCTACTGCTAGGTCTTCTTTAAGCTTGTTCTTTCCCACTTTCTAGCCCTCCTGCACGCACGTACACACCCTCACCCACCTAGGAACCCAACATAAGGACAGGACACAGCTGCCTTCAGTCTCCAAGGCTTGAGAGAACAAGGCAGGATAGTGTGTGGCAAGACCTCAAAACCCCGATGGGTGGACAGACAGTACAAGTGGCTAAGTGTTCTTCTCTGACTCCCTGCGTATGTAAACATCGCCCACACATCCAAGTAAGCCAAATGGTGCGTGCGTGCTCAGCTGCTAGGCCATCAGACTCTTTGTGAACCCATGGACTGCAGCCCGCCAAGTTCATCTGTCCATGGGATTTTCAAGGGAAAAATACTGGAGTGGGTTGTCGTTTCCTCCTCTAGGAGATTGTCCCAACCCAGGGATCGAACCTGGGTTTCCATACTGGCAGGTGGGTTCTTTACTACTGAGTCACCAGGTAAGTCCAAGCCAAATGGTACAGGATGCTATATACCTGAGATGCTGAAACGCACTCTCAGGGTGAAAGAAAACTAGGAGGGCATCCACGCTTGTCTGTTTAGGACAGTTCATTAAATACACAGTTCTTCTGCAGATGTCTTTGGCATTTAAATGCTGACTTTTAAATTATTTTTAGCTCTTTAATCTTACCTTTTTACTTTCAGTTTCTCTCCTCAGACAGAATATATGTAAAATGTAGCTGTATCCAAAATATTTCACGAGAGTGAAAAAAGTGACAGTAATTTTTCAAAGGTGCAGGGGTGGGGGGAGTGATGCATGGATGGATGGCACAAGAACTCACAGAAAAAGTGGCAAATCCATTAGGTANTACAAAACAATAATATTCGTTGCATCAGGTTTTATTGGCACACAGTCGTCTTCTATGTGTTAAGTTAATCAGGAGGCGGGGGTTAAAGACTCGCAAGCAGGCACTGAGGAGTTCCCGGAGGCGGAGATGTTTTAACCCTCAGCTTGCCGTGGACCAGGGACAACCACCAGTCTGGGGCAGTGATTCTATGCAAATGCAATGCAGTTTTTAAAAAAGAGGATGAAAAGAAAAAGAGATATCAAAGGAAACAAAACGCTGAAAAGAACTGTTCACGGAAGGCAGTTTTCTGACAGGTTCCCGGAGACTGGCCGGTTAGCTGTCCCAAGACTCACATGGACGGTCTCGTGGGTCTTCGGTGACCGTGGCGCCCTGACTCTCACACACCCAATGCCGACCGACAGGATACGCTCCTCCATCAGCGGCAGAGTCCCAGATTCCTGCACAGACTTCACTTCCACCTGGACTCGCCGGGACTGCCCCTGCACCACACACAATTTTAAGTTTCTGAAAATGGGTCTAAGCTCCAAAATTTGGGTTTAGAGAGACCCCTACAGGCGAATGTTGAGAAAAGCATTTAGCTTTCAAGGTACTGTATCTTTCACATTTAGTAGCAAAAACTAATCAAGAACAAATCTATAGTTTACATATTTTTTGGAAAAAAAAAACATTAAAAGAAAACATTCTAACCAAGGAAATGCAAAATGCTAGATAATACAAAATGTTCAATTTACTAATTGACAATATAAAATGTTAAACTAATAATTAAAATAAGCATGAAATACCTTAACTTTCACTAAGCTAGTTATTGTTTAGAAAGGCAATTTATAATAGTGCCCAAAGTTTATGAAAAAGGCAATTACATACACGGTGGGTGGGAATATAAAGCTTTCTGCAGGGCAGTTTGCCTTAAAAAATAAGTTTCACTTGACTCAGCTATTCAACTTTCTGTTTTAATAATCATACATGCACATAAAGAATATTACAGCACTATGAAGAATAACAAAAAACTAGGTGTAAATTAAATGTACAATATTCATAACACAAGGTCTAGTATATTAATGAAATATAAACTATCTGTAGTATATTAGTGAAATATATACTGTAAACATTAAAATATTGCTATAGAAAAACATACATGATATATAAATTATAGCATGGTGGCAGATAATTAGACTTCTTTTTTAAAAAAGCCAATTACCAAACTCAGTATATAAAGATCCACTTTAAAAAGTAAGTAATCAGACTAATAAGAACAATTATATTATCCTGAATTCACTGTTCTAATGCCCAAGTAAAATAATTTTAAACCAAGTTTCAAAAGAAACAACTGCTCAGAAAGACACTGTTCCTTCTTTAAGCACATTTTCACAATAAATACTACAGGATTTTGAACATTTACAATGAAATGCTAAATGAAGTTAGCATTTCAAAAGAAAGTTCCCAGTACCCCGAATCACTGACTTCAAAGCTGGCTTGTAAATTTTAGGAATGTCAAATAGAATTTGAAAAACAGAATCAGAATATGTAATTTTGAGTCACTCTTCCCCTCTTCCATTGGATTTTAATTCCCAAGAGTTTTGCATCATCAGGAAAATCAACTTAGGCAATGATTGATCCTATCAAGCTAGATTTAAAGAGATGGGTTGCAGATGTCTTCAATTTAATATTTTCCAAGGACTATGTATCAGATATTTTGTGAAGTAACTCAAAAAACATTTTAATTGTCTAAAATAGTTTAGACAGACAAATGGCTACCTTTTGTTTTTACTTTGCTGAGACAGACAGTGATCTGTTCTGAATGTGTACCCCAATGTGAAGGGTATCTACATTTTGGGGAATGATACAGGAAAANAAAAACATTTTAATTGTCTAAAATAGTTTAGACAGACAAATGGCTACCTTTTGTTTTTACTTTGCTGAGACAGACAGTGATCTGTTCTGAATGTGTACCCCAATGTGAAGGGTATCTACATTTTGGGGAATGATACAGGAAAAGGAGAGGGGCAATGGGGGGAAAAGGTCCAGGAATGGCTTAATGTTCCATAGAGAAGCCTTGAACAGAATGTGTAACCTAATGAATTTCTTGTAACTGCTGCTATTTCACCATTTTTAAACTACCAAACTAGCACATCTCCTAAGTTCTACTCTGGAACTTTCCTATTTAAGAACAGTAGGTTCCAACTGTAAAATATTGGGTTGGCCAAAATGTTCGAGTTTTTCCATATGATGTTATAGAAAAACCTGAATGAACCTTTTGCTGCTGCTGCTGCTAAGTCGCTTCAGTCGTGTCCTACTCTGTGCGACCCCACAGATGGCCTCCCACCAGGCTCCTCTGTCCCTGGGATTCTCCACGCAAGATGGTGACTGCAGCCATGAAATTAAAAGACGCTTACTCCTTGGAAGAAAAGTTATGACCAACCTAGATAGTATATTCAAAAGAAGAGACATTACTTTGCCAACTAAGGTCCGTCTAGTCAAGGCTATGGTTTTTCC